>JAYESA010000012.1:174844195-175111695 GCA_036927795.1 Iris macrosiphon | reverse complement strand
ATGATTATTATGATTTAGCTTCTAGTATAGTATTCTCTGATTTTTCTGGCATGACACGGACTAGTATTTTTTGATTTATTTACTTGCGACACGTAAATTTTATGTTTATGACCTCTATTCTGGAATCACCTACTAGCATCACCTACTGGCATCACATCGTGACTCACTACAGACATCACTCATATTTCTGGTTGGACTCATACTTGATTTGCGTGTCGGGTCTTGGATTCACTTGTACTAGTCGGGACGGGAAAATACTCGAGTAGACATGTAAACATTCCCAACTGGAATCACCCCCTCGTGTCTAATCTGGAATGATAGCAGCCGCACACCCAGTGCGCGGTGAGCCGTACTTACCCCTAGCCGTTTACATGTCGAAACAGGTATCTCAAAGATACGAGTTCATTCTTTCTAGTCTGGACTCTCTTGCACTTCTTGACTGGTCTCACTTATACTTTCTGGACTTGACTCATTACATTTACTCTTGCTGGACTCACTACACATTCTTGTGCACATACTTGCTCTTAGTTTAGATTTCTTGTATCTTGCAGTCATTACTGTCTTGCTTCTGATTTTCATGCATCTTTACCTTTATACACCAGTGATATATATATATTTCCTTGTTCATACCTTATTTCCTTCAGCTTGCTACTTGCTACAACTATTTTATAGTTTTTATCATTTAACTAGAACTGCTGTTAGAGGTGTACTTGCTCCAATCATGACTGGATATATTTTTCAGAGGATCTGGAAGATTGGTGTCCGACGTTTTATGGACCTCAGCCTATCGATGGTGCAGACAGGGACCCCCTTGTTCAGGAGTGATTTTTTGGTTGGTAGTCGGGATCACTAGGATCTCAGTTGTATTTATTAGCTTTTGGTACCGAATTTGTCCCCGGATTTTGGTTGAGACCTTGTATTGTATATGATTCAGGATATTATTGTATTATTATTATTGTTGTTGTCTTTAGTAGCAGTTGTTGGTTAGACTTTGTAGTTGTTAGACTTCTGTGTTATCTTATCGTGCTTAAATTCGTGATTGAGTACTTGTGTTATCATTATCATATTGCTCCTCCGTTTGGAGTTGAGATCTTGACAGGTACCTATATTATTGTGTGAGATTGTTAGCTAGATATTAGACCTAGACAGCGTTCTACCGCCGATGCTGCAGCGTAGGCTGGATCGTACCAACGACTCATGCCCGATTTTTTGGGTGCGGGTCGTGACACATCGCTAAATTTTTTTAGCAACATTTTTAGGCCATTTAGCGACGTTTCCAGACGTCGCTAATTTGACTTATTCTGGTTGTGGTATCTCAATTCACAGGAACATAAATAACGGTATAAAAAATATTCATTATGGTATCGTACCTCGTATTACAATTAGCCGAATAGACTCGAAATAAACAATATAAGTCTACAAATACTAGGCTAGTAAAATAAAATAATACGGACACATGTATTATGGAAGATACATGATTAAACTTAAACGATCATCACCATCCTCCCATCGGAAGAAGAAATGTGCAATCAACATGAATAACCCGGAAGGAAACTAGGTCCTCAGAGGGACGTAGCAAAACACATAATATACATGCCAAATATAAAATTGTAACATCACACACACATATTAACGGAATAAAAAATATTCATTATGGTATGTACCTCGTATTACAATTGCCCGAATAGACTCGAAAGAAATAATATGAGTCTACAAAATCAGGCTAGTAAAATTAAATAATAGGGACACATGTAGTATGGAAGATACATGATTAAACTTAAATGATCATCACCATCCTCCCATCGTAAGAAGACCTGTGCAATCAACATGAATAACCCGAAAGGCAACAAGGTCTTCAGAGGGACATAGCAAAACACATAATATACATGCCAAATATAAAATTGTAACATCACACACACACACACACACACACACACACGCACACACACACACACACACATATATATATATATATATATATATATATATATATATATATATATATATATATAGAGAGAGAGAGAGAGAGAGAGAATAAGGGAGGTGAGATGGCACCTCACTCTAAAAACAAGGGTGGCGGTGACGTGGCACAATCCCAACCACACATTTCATAATTGGCAATTTGCACTTAACCCCCTCCCCTCGTTTGTGTGGTTGAGATTGTGCCACGTCACCGCCACCCTTGTTTTTAGAGTGAGGTGCCATCTCACCTCCCTTATTCTCTCTCTCTCTCTATATATATATATATATATATATATATATATATATATATATATATATATATATAAATATAAAATCGGGATCCCTCTATTTTTTGTATCCCTCAAGCATCCCCATGATCACAACAGTTGGGTCTTGTTTAAGTCATCTTATATTAACAATTGATTTGAATGGTTCAAACCAACAGTTAAGATTAGGTAACTTAAACAAGACCCAACTACTATGAAAGAGGGGATACTAGGAGATGTAAAATGAGGGGATCTTGATCCCTCTCTCTCTCTCTCTCTCACACACACACACACACACACACACACACACACACACACACACATATATATATATATATATATATATATATATATATATATATATATATATATAAACGGGATATCAATCATAGACTCATATTCCTACATGAGTTATGCACATGTGGACCAATAGGAATGCACTCCCACATCCCATGTGCACCCATGAGCACGAGAGCAGATCTGTTGTTCCCTCTCTATTTTGTCCACTCTTGTCCCCCCCCCCCTCTACTACATGTGGGTCACCATCCCCATATGTACTCTTAAACTCTGTTCTGGGCCACATGCAATAGGGAGTGGACACGCGTGGACAGAATATGGAGGTACAACAGATCTGCTCTCTATGTGCACTAGTACACTTCAATTCTATTGGTCCACATATACATTGGCTCATGTAGGAATATGAGCCTATGACTCATATCCCGTTTACCCTCTCTCTCTCTATATATATATATATAATATATATATATATATATATATATATATATATATATATATGGAGTGGATCCGGAGCCCCGCGGGAGTCCTGCCGCTCCCAATTGTTGGATCGCGGGGGCCCCACGTGTGGCCTCCACGCGGGCCCCCGGATCCGATGGTGTAGGGGGAGCAGGGCTTCGACGGGGCTCCGAGAGTGAATTTTTTGATCCGCTCCCTATATATATATATATATATATATATATATATATATATATATATATATATATAAGTAAAAATTTCATAATCCTACCGAATAATCCCGTAAACGTTTCCACTCGAAGTCGAACACCCGCCCACTCGGCCCGCTTGCCTCTCCTCTAACCACTAAGTTAGAGGGTTAAATATATATAACTCTAATTTTTGTATGATTATTTTGTATAATGGTACCATGTTTAGGACATAATTAGACTTTGGTAATGGATTTGTACATTTTAGACTTTGGGAGAAGTTTTTAAAGACACATTTTAGTGACAAACATTCGTCATTAAAAGACTTATTTCGTCACTGAAAGTTTAATTTTGTCACTAAAATGTGTCACTAAAAAGTTCAAGTATTCGAAGTTTAAAACGGACAAATCTAGTACAAAAAGTCTAATTAAGTCATAAACATGGTACCCTTATATAGAATAATCATTTTTTTACAAGCGCGTGCAACAAGTTACCGGCCTTCCATCTTCCATAATATAATGATGCTTCAAAACGGCTCAAAAGTTAGTCATCCAAGCCGTATGTATATCATCATCAATTAATTATTTAAAAAAATTAATGTTACGTACAAAATTGTTGAAAATAAATAAATTTGTTAGAAATGAACTCAACCAACTTGAGAGAATACCTTCCATCTTAACCACATGAGTTAAAAGAAATGTTTGTTTATAATTAGATAACATTACGTAACTAACCATTTAAAGACTTTTTATAAAAGTAGAAATATATTCATAACTAATTACAATTAAAATATAATAAAATATATAAAAAATTCTAATTAAAATATAAACATATATAATAAATCTTAATTTAAATATATTTAAATATTTAAATAAATTTATATTAATTTTAGACTACCTGCAAAGCATGTGAATTTTAGTTGGGAATTTATAAGGGCACTACAAAGTTTGAGAAAAATAATAATAGATAAGTGTTTATAGTAAGAACTACAATTTAAAGATATAATTGTATTATTTGAGTTGTTACTTCTCGTCTATTATATTGTCCATTGCTTTGAAAAGAGATGGAGGAAAACTACTAAGTATGCAATTTAAATTCTATCTTGAGGTTGTCTAAGGGGTTGTTTGGAATGTATGGAACTTGGAGAAGCCAAAAAATGTAATGAACTTTGGTGATGGGTCCCATGATCAATTTCTCCAAGTTCTTGTTCTCTCTTTCCTAAGTTATTATGTTTGGTTGGGAGAAATTAAACTTGGAACAAAAAAATCAGACTTATTACCCACAATTCCTTCTCACTACACTTGAGTTCTCTAAAGTTTCAACCATTTTGGCTTGGCAGTTGGCCAAGGAACTTGGAGAACTTAAAGTTGTTTGGTTCTTGAAACTTAACCAAACTTAGAGAACTTTGGATGAGTTCTCCAAGTTTTCTTGTTTGGTATCCAGTGCTGGCCTATGTCATACTCTTTGGTTTGGTTTGATAGATAACAAACACATGATATCTTTCTAATATGCTTGCTAGTATGCAGGATGACCCGGATGACCATATGCAAAGATGGAATATACAGAGGATTGTAAAGGTGTGGACGAACACAAAGACATCTTAAGGTTATTTGTGTCTAAAGTGTAGGGAGTGAGTATCTATATATTTTGTAAAGAGCATCTTGGATCGAATCAATAAACAATAGCAGAAGCGAGCGAGTAAAATTTACAAAATCTAAAAACAAATTCTACAACTTTGTTGTCCAAACACATTAGCTAATATGGTTTAAGCTAGGTTCTATTTAAGAAATGGCTCCCCTCATGAACTAATTTCCATCTCTTACAAAGGAATGTGATTATGTTTTGTGCAGGGGTTTATTTGAAAATTGCTTGTAAATATTCAAAACGTGAGCAGGCTATTTTTATCTTTATAGCAATCATAATAAGTGTATCACCAATAAAGAACTGAATCAAAAACATATTTATTTAAACATAGACAAAATTAAAAAACTTTGTTTTACTTTCTATCTCTCTATTTTTTATAAATATGCTTGAAAACGGCTCAAAATGAGTAGTCTAAATCGTTATTTATATCCTCACTTAATTAAAAATTAAAAAATAAATAAATTTTAACTAATTATTTAACTACCTAATATAATCAAAATAGCCAAACACCTTTAACTTATATGATTAAGGTGGGAGGTTCTCCCTGGCTGGGTGGGTTCGATTTCACGGGACAATGTTGTCTATAACAAATTCAAAATTTTTTTTTTTTTCCAACAATTCTTTACGTGCGTGCAACACACGTGCACGTTTCTAGTATACTGTAACGTCGGAAAGAGAAGAAGATACACCAAAACCGAGAGAATAATATACAGAGAGCTTGCACTTTGATTTCTGATCATTTGGAGCCGAATTCGCACGAAAAAAAGTTGGCGATCATCGTTTGGCGACGAGGTTCTTCTGATGCTCTTAGGATTTGGTATGTGCGTCTGTCCAATCATTGTAAGCTTTCTTTTTGCACAAGTTTGTATTGGAATTATTGTATTGTGACTTGCTCTGGGTTTTGAGTGAGTTGGGTGTAACTAGATCTCTTTTATATAGGGTTCTTTTTATTAGGTTTAGAATATTGGATAGACTGAAAAAATTTGTACTGGTTTGTGCTGACCGGACTGGGGTTTGTTCGGGAATGTAATACTAAGATCTCTTCGAGATGGAGAGGGGGAAGTAGGCAAGTTGCATAACCTCCTTAACAAACATCTTGTGCACTATTTTGATGCTTGCATTTATTTTTTAATTTACTCCGCTGCTTAAAATGAAATAAATTAAATTAAATTAAATTAAATTGGCAAAAAGAGTATAACTTTATTCACCTCCATCTAGGGTTGCCTCAGTAGGTCAACAAAAAGAACTTGTAGGGGGATAAAACTTTAGCCGACATAGGCTTGTCCCCATGCCACCTAGGCTTAAGTTCTCAAAGTTTCTTGTCTATGTTCTAAGCCAAAATGGTTGGAACTTGGAAAACTCAGTGTAGTGAGAGAGAATGGTGTGTCCCAACTCCTAAGTTTGAATTAGGGTTCCAAGTTCAGTTTTCTTCCAACTAGACATAATAGCTTAGGAAAAAGGGAACAAGAACTTGGCCATGGGACCATCACAATAGTTCCTTGGGTTCTTTGACTTCTCCAAGTTTCGTAGATTCTAAACAAACATACTATACCGTCTTTTGGACATGGAATACCAGGAACGGTTCGGTCAACCCACATTGTGAGAGGAAGGGTTTCTCTAGCCTGGAGAACTAGAAGCTAACCTCCTAAGAGCGAGTTTTCATAAGACGAGCGGAGTGAGGCGACCATTAGGGTGTAAGCGTGGATTGAGGCGATCGACCCTGTAGTATCATCCTATGCTGATTTAGCGGATTTGACTTCTGTTTTTGATTGATAATATGTTGCGAGATTGCTAATCCAATTGCGACTTTCTCTGTTGTATTAAGTTAGCCTTTTTGCATACTATTGGTAGCCCCATATTCATCCCCAATCGCAATTTTTCTTTAGTAATCGATTCTTTTTTTTTTTGAGAGGGTCGGGATAGTATATATTCCAAAATTCGCTTTTTTACAGCCCTTAAGCCTATGTGGCATGGGGACAAATCCCACGTGGACCAAATTTCTTGTCCCCCAAGTTCTCCATACAAAAAAGGAACTTGGAGAACTCAAGGTTCTCTAACTCCTTGGTTAAGTTCCAAGAACCAAACAACCCCTAATTGCAATATTATAAGGGTATTTATTGTTTGTAACTTTAAAGCTATCCTTTAGCTTAGCAAAAATTTGGATGGAAGTAGGCAACACAAGCATAGCATCAAAGAAGGCCTTCATATAGCAGAGTAATTTGGTTTTAAGTACTATACATAGGCACACATATCATGTTGTTTTGATATTGACTTGAAAATGCCTCCAAGAAAACTTCTGCCATTACAAAAACCTAAAGAAGTCCGAGGCACAGAGTGTTTCTGATGTAAATACAATGATTGAAGAATGATGATATGCAAATTTGGGATCTCATTCATGTATTATAAAAGTGGGCTTGTACATAGGAAGCATGACACTCCAAAAATTTGGACTGTATCCAGACATGTATTAGACACAACCAGTGTTGTCAATAGCACATCGAGCCTAGGCGTGGGTCAGAGGCACAATGTGACGCAACTGAGGTGCCTCGCCATGCGTGATGATGTGGCGCTTCACCGAGACACACACCTCAGTCGTGCCATAGAGCATCACCGCAGTGACCCATGAAAAACCAGACCTGAAATTTGGGTTGTTAATTATTTTAGCTCATTCATAAACCCATAATTTGTATCCTACTCTAATCTAATAACCCATAATCCTAATCCATTTGTTAATAATCATTAAAATCCTAATTTACCAAGTATCTCTCAACCCTCTTTCATCGTTCGACCCTCTCAATTCTCCAACAATCGCTGATGACCCTCTTTCATGGACTTTTGGCAAATTGTCGTCTTTCTGAAGGATTCAAGCTTAGTTTTTAATTCACAAAAATTTCCGTTCTTTTTGTTTTTCTTCATTTTCTTATTTCTTTCCTTTCGTCTTGTCACCTATTTTCCTCCAAAGGTAAATCTTTCCTGCCAAAGTTTAGTAACCTTCCTCAGTGAGTTCTCCCCTCCGCCCCCAATTTTTGCTTTCTTAATGTCTTCAACTTAGAATCTAAGGGGACATTATATAGAGTTTATAAATATAATAGAAAATAACTACTAAACGTCAAAATATAACTAATAATGTGACCAGAGATAATTGAACTCAAAACCTTCAACTTGTAATCCAATCAACTTACCTACTCGACAACCTGCCAAGTGATGCAATTCTCCTTATAAATCAAATTGTTCGCCGCAAGTGATGCCACCTATCTTCCTATGTGCACAACCCGCCAATGCCGAAGTCCAACTACCCTCTTCGGGTGAGTTTGTTCAAAATTTGCAATTTTCTAAATTCCTTTTTCATTTGTTTTCATTTGAATTATACTACAACAACAAGAGAAACCTTTATCCTAAATTTTTGGGTTCGGCTGTTTAATCCTCTTCTTCCATTCGGCTCTAAGGGCCATGTTCTCTGTAATGCTAAAAAAAACCATATGTTTTTTTAAAACTTTATATCATGTTCGTCTAGACCTACTTCTAGTACTAGCGGAGCGGCTCCATTAACTGGTATATCATCACCTCCTCTTAACAAGAGCTTCTATTGGCTTTGTAGCACATGTTCAAACCACCTAAGACGATTTTTTCCATCTTTTTCTCATTTGAAACCACCTTTTCTTTTAAATTATCTATGCAATAAATTGTTGATTATATTTTGTAGAGTTTTTTAATCATATTAGAAATGTGCGCCTTGCTCCAATGAGGCATGCACCACACCATGTGTCTTGTGTCTCGAGTGCTAGGCATACCTTGCGCCTTGTGCCGTGACAACATTGGACATAACATGGCACTAGGAGTCTAGGACACCAGAAAAAAGTGTCGTGTAGTATCCGTCACCATGCACATAATCTTGTATGCAGGCAAACTGTTAGAAGAAATGGGTGAAAGAAATTTGGTTTCTCTTCTTGCAGGATGCACAAACAATGCATCTTCAATTTGTTACCCCAAAATTGACTCCTACGGTTAGTGAAATGCACATGGAATTCTGACAAAAGTTTTAGTCTCTTAGGATGCCATAACCACTACATTTTTACTGAGTGCACGAAGAAGCATAACCCAGCTCTCGTCTATCACTTGGAAGATGGTTTCATGGCTGCGAAGTAAGAAATTGAAGGACACAGATTCTGCTCGGGACTTATCTTCACAAAATGCAATATCTAGAGTTATAGAGAGGAGTCACAAGGTGTTCAAACATCATTGCGGAATACTGAGATTTCTGCATAGGAACACATGGCCAAGTGAAGATGCCTTCTATTTAGCAGCTTAATTTGTCTTCTTGTAATTAAATCTGATATGATTTCCTAGGGATGGGAACTTTTTTCATTCCGTGCAAGGATTGCAGCATGATGAATGTGTAGGAAGTCTTGAAGCAGCTCTGATTTATTCTATGCCTGTAGAACCAGATGTAAATGCATGGAGAACACTTTCTAACTGCTTATCCAGTGCTATCTAACATCAAAATGACAGTAATGGTTGCTGAAGAACTAGCTCATTCAATTTAATAGATACTATGAACGCATCCAGAACTAGCCTACTGCTAGCCGTTATTCTGTTATTCAGCTAGAAATTGGGAAGATGTCCAAACTTTGAGATGCAGCACAGAGGGTAGGGTCTGCGAAAGAAGGAATTTCATTCTTTTACTGCTGCAGAAAAGCCATATCCCAAATTTCTACCAAAAACAGAAATGTTGGTGGATTGATAGCTGATATTGGATTTGTTCCTGATTCAAGCTGGGTCATTCATGATGTGTAAAAGGAAGATCAGATCTTACATAGCCATAGCAAAAAAGTAGCATTTCTTTTGGGTTGCTTAATGTTGAAATTAGTTGATGATTTTATTGATTGTCTCATTGGCATTATATAGCCTTACAGTCATTAATACAATGATCTCAATCATTATGACAATAATCTCATAATGGAATATCCTGTGACATATTCTGGCATCCCAAATATGTCCTCAGGATATTCCCATGTGCTTATACTATACTTAAATATGACACCCAACATACCATATCAACACTCCCCCTCAAGATGGGTGAAAGATATTCACTAAGCCCATCTTGTCACATCCTCTAATCATGCTCACTGAGGCGAGTCCCTTGGTTAGTCCATCTGCTACTTGATCCCTGGTTGGAACATGGCCAAGCTCCAGTAATCCACTATCCAACTTCTCTTTGATGAAGAATCTATCAATCTCGATGTGTTTGGTCCTGTCATGCTGTACTGGATTGTTGGCGATACTAATAGCTGACTGATTGTCACACCACAGCTTCATCTTGGCTCCTTGATCCAGCTTCAGCTCCACCAGCATATTCTTCAACCATAGCAGCTCTGCAACTCCCAAGGCCATAGCTCTGTACTCTGCTTCAGCTGTCGATCTGGCCACCACAGACTGCTTCTTACTCCTCCAGGAGACCAAGTTACCTCCTACAAATATGCAATATCCTGAGGTAGACCTCCTGTCATCAGCACAACTAGCCCAGTCAGAATCACAGTAGCCCTCGATGCTCACGTGATTGTTCTTCCTGAATATTAGTCCCTTCCCGGGAGCACCTTTCAGGTACCTCAGAATCTGGTACACTGCATCCATATGACCCTTCCGTGGGTCATGCATGTAGCGGCTCACCACACTTACTGCAAAGCAGATATCAGGACGTGTGTGGCTCAAATAGATCAACTTGCCAACCAGTCTCTGGTATCTGTCCCGATCAACTGGTTCTCCAGCCTCAGCATCAATCTTGAACCTCTGATCTATTGGTGTCGCTGCAGGTTTGCACCCCAACATCCCAGTTTCTGTGAGAAGGTCCAGTGCATACTTCCTTTGAGAGAGAACAATCCCCTCTGCTTCTCGAGCAATCTCAATCCCAAGGAAGTACCGAAGAAGGCCGAGATCCTTCACCTCGAATTCCTTGCCAAGCTTTCCTTTGAGTTGGGCGATCTCCTGCTCATCATCTCCTGTGATAATCATATCGTCCACATACACCGCAAGCATGGTGATGTGGCCTCCACTCCGACGGAAGAACACAGTATGATCCGCATTGATCTGCTGATATCCCATCCCTATCATCGCTCTTCTGAATCTGTCAAACCACGCTCGAGGAGACTGCTTCAGTCCATAGATGGACTTCTTCAACCTGCAGACCTTGTCTACTGTCTGACTGGTGCCAAATCCTGGTGGTATCTCCATGTACACCTCCTCCACTAGATCTCCGTGAAGAAACGCATTCTTCACATCCAGTTGGTGTAGCTTCCATCCACCATTCGCTGCCAGAGAAATCAGAGTCCTGACAGTGCTCATCTTTGCAACTGGTGCAAAGGTCTCGTCATAGTCGATGCCGTACGTCTGACTGTATCCTTTGGCTACTAGTCGAGCTTTGTAGCGCTCAACCTGTCCATCTGGGTTCTGCTTCACGGTAAAGACCCACTTGCATCCAACTGCTCTCTTCCCCTCTGGCAATCTCACAAGCTCCCAAGTGTGGTTCTTCTCCAGAGCTCCCAACTCCTCGTGCATTGCCGCTTTCCACTTTGGATCGTTCTTGGCAACCTGCCAATTGTTAGGTACAGTAATACTATCCAAAGATGCTATAAATGCTCCATGAGAAGAAGAGATATGGTCATAAGAAACAAACTGAGCAATATCCCAACCATATCTGTTTGGAGGATTTCCTGCATTGCTGCGAGTGGTCCTCCGTACAGATAGTGGTGTGGGAGGAGTAGAAGTAGGAGGAATGATATTTTGTGAAGGAGGGGGTATCACCTGAAGGGGGGTTGGTGTCGGTGCCTCAGGAGTTGGGACGAACGCAGGCAAAGGACTTGGCACTGGCACTGTCGGTACTGGTCCTGCAGTTTGCTTCTCTCTCCTGCTGTAGGTAAGTAACTCTCCCTGAGCCGTAGGCCTAACACCTTCACCTTCTTGTCCCTTCTCCGTGCCTCCATGCCAAACTTCTAAATCGGTTACCACAAAGTTCTCCATCTCCCCTCTCGCCTAATACTGGCAGTATTAGGCGTGTTGTGTGAAGTTCCGTCCTGGTGGTAGTATGGCTCATGCTCCCGAAAGTGGACATCCATACTGACAAACTTCTTCTTCTCTACTGGACTCCAGCACACATACCCCTTCTGGGTCGCCGAGTAGCCTACGAAGATGCATTTGACCGCTCTAGGGTCAAGTTTCCCAACTGATGGCCTGTTGTCCTTCACAAAACACACACACCCAAACACCTTCAGTGGGAGTATCCCACTATTATTGCCTTGCAATACCTCACATGGGGACTTCCATCCGAGGACCTTCGAGGGCATCCTGTTGATGAGTTGAGCTGCTGTCAACACTGCATGCCCCCACAGACTCTGTGGGACATTCATGTCGATCATCATACTTCTTGCGACCTCCAGAAGGTGTCTGTTTTTCCTTTCTGCAACTCCATTTTGTGCTGGTGTGTATGCACAGGTGGTCTGATGCTGTATTCCGTGTGCTGACAAGTATTCTGCAAGCGTCCTGTTGGTATACTCCGTTCCATTGTCAGACCTCAGTACCTTCACAACTGCTTTGTACTGAGTCTGGACATGCTTATGGAAATCCCGAAAACAAGCAGGTACATCATTCTTATTTTTCATCAAATATAACCAGGTAACACGAGAGGCACACTCAATGAAAGAAACAAAGTACTTATAACCATTCATAGTGTTAGTAGCACATGGACCCCAGACATCAGAATGTACTACCTCAAAAGCAAAAGTGCTCCTATGACCCGTGCCAACATATGAGCTCCTAGTAAGTTTTCCTAACTCGCACGCATCACATACTAATTTCTCTTTTTTTGTTTTTGCATAAATCTCTGGATATAACTTACTTAGAGTATCAAAGGAAGAATGTCCCATCCTCCGATGATGGAGCATCAAGGTATCCTCAGTCCTCTGCTGCAGTCCTTCCATGCCAGCCTTCTCTGCCATAGATATCAATGCTGAGTCCAGTCCTTCTCGATCTAGGTACCACAGTCCCTCATGCCAAGTGCCAGTCCCAAGTCTTCGTCCTGTCCCTTTCTCCTGGAAGGTCACCTTAGGAATATCAAAAGAAACAATGCATTTAAGTTGGAGGATTATAGAACTAATGGACAAGAGACTGACTGGAAAGGATGGAGCATGTAAAACATTGGATAATCTTACTGAACCTGTACAATTAACAGTACCCTTACCGACCACTGGCTGGAAAGTGCCATCAGCTGTCTGAATGCTGTCTGCTGATGCTAGGTGAGTGTAGGAAGAAAACTCACTAGCATTCCCAGTCACATGTCGAGATGCTCCCGAGTCGATAATCCAGTCTGATGATTTAAGGGAAGAGATAGACGCAAGGGCAAGTGATTCGTCAGTACCTTCTGATGGATGGACATATATGGCAGCGTTGCCCCTAACAAAGAATGAGGTGGACGCCTCCTCTGTTCTACTCCTCATGTCTCCCAGTGCCTGGTCCTCCACAGTAATGGTGCCATCAGCTTCTCCGTTCCCTTCTGATATCAGGAGGTTTGCTCGATAACCTCCTCGGCCGCCTCGTCTACCCCCTCGACCACGACCACGTCCTCCATTATATCCTCGTCCGCCGAACGGTCCTCGTGCACCACCTGAGTCTCCCTCCCTATGTGGTTTGGTACTAGCATATCGATGATGACCCATCTCCCCACAGTTGTAGCACTGCCGGTTATCCTGCCAGGGTTCTCCCTTAGATCGTGTGTTACCTGAGCTGGTGATCGCTAGTGCTGACTTTGCTTCGGAGGGACCACATGTCCCTGCTTGCAGCCTGATGCGTGTCTCCTCCTGGATCATGGCTGAGATAGCCTCCTCAAGGCTAGGGATCTTTGGTTGGGCTAGAAGTAGGGCCGTCCTCTGTGCGAAAGCTGCAGTCAGCCCTTTGAGAAACTTCATCGTCCTCTCCTGCAGACACACCTGTCTCTCCTTACACTTAGGGTCCCCGCAGCTCGCCCGATCTGAGGAGTGATCATAATCCAACCACAGACGCTCCAACTCCGTGGCATACTCCTGCACCGTCTTCTCTCCCTGTACGGTGTCATTAATCTCCCCCTTTATCTGGAAGACCCGTAAGTTGTTCCCCACACCATCATAGGTCCTTCTCAACTTCTCCCACACATCTTTCACCATCTCAATACCGTCTACTGTGGCGGCAATAGACTGGACTAAGGAGTTGAGAAGCCAGATGTAGATCACCATATGAGTGGACTTCCACTCATCGCGTCCTGTCGAGCCCTCGTCCGGCTCTGTCGTCTCGCCCGTCAGGAACCCCTCCATGTTTTTTCCTGCGAGGGTTCTTCTCACCCGCCGTGACCAACTCAGATAGGTGGCTGGTCCATCTAATTTCAGATCGATGGAGGGAAGCTTCAACTCCGGCGACGTTCGTGTCGTGTTCTCACCAGCCGACATCGTCAACAACTTCATCAACGTCGCCACCTCTGCAGAATCTAGCTTCTTGATGATCTCCTCCATCGATGCTTCGTCTATCCAATCACGTCACGTCCGCTCCACGACTCACGCTCGTCCTCGTCGTCCGCTCCTAGATCCGAACATGTTCCCCCTTTTTCCAGATCTAGGCATCCCTATTAGGCGATGTCTAGTGCTGGTGTGGAGGAGGCGGCAGCACGCATGTCACAGCCGCCGTCGCAGCAGCAGCAGCAGTCGCAGCAGCCGTGAAGATTTTTTTTTTTTTTTTTTTTTTTTTTTTTTTTTTTTTTTTTGAAGGGAGGAGGGTAGACGAGGCGGAAAGGGAGGGGGGCGTGGAAGAGTTCGGTGGAGGAGATCTAGAAAATCCTCCTGTGGGTTTGTGGAAGCTTGGTGACGGCTAGGGTTTGTGGAAACTTGGCTCTGATACCATGTTGAAATTAGTTGATGATTTTATTGATTGTCTCATTGGCATTATATAGCCTTACAGTCATTAATACAATGATCTCAATCATTATGACAATAATCTCATAATGGAATATCCTGTGACATATTCTGGCATCCCAAATATGTCCTCAGGATATTCCCATGTGCTTATACTATACTTAAATATGACACCCAACATACCATATCAACACTTAACATAAGTTACTATTGATGTTCATTAGTAAACATCTAGCGATATATGGAGATTATCACTCAATCAGGAAATTTTATTTTCGAAGCCCGTTTGGGGGGGGAATTTATTGGAGAGCTGCAGGTCGGTTCCGTGATTTTTGTCAAGGGTAAGGACTGCTAAGTAGCAGAACTCCTAAATGGATGTACTTTTCATGCTAAACGGATTTAGTGCTAGCCAATGGAAGTGATATTATCTGTAATGTTCCCAGGTGACTACGGTGATAGTGAAGCAAAGGACCATTTTGCCATCACTGCATAAATTTCAGTCATTGGACAGGTGGCTGTGGATCACTAGTTGGATTAACAAACAACGGCACTGTCTTATTTTTGTGATTCCTGCGACTCGGTGCTTAGCATCATCTACATCTTTACTACTGAATTGGGTAAGTTTACTTTTTCATAGATTAAGATCAAATGCATGCTTTAGAGGTTGTATGTCTTACTATCTTTATGTATGTGTGTGCTGTGAGCCTTGTATTGATTCTTGTTGGATTCTCAAATTAGCTAAATTATGCTTTATATATCTCCAGCACTAGGAGGTACTCCAATTCGGTTTTGGTGTCAATGTAATAGCATTCCTTGATATGTGCTTTATCTTCTTAATATGACAGCCATACTTGGTTGGTCTCAAATGCATTTGGACACAATTTATTTTACATGATGTGTTGTTAGTTGCAACATAACCTCGTCCATTGAAACCCTGAGCGATGAGGCTTACTAATAGTAACAAACTCGTATTATCTAAATTCATAGTGAAGTTGAACAAATATTTTCCCTCCATTTTCACGAATAAATGAATTAAATATTTCACATAAATATTCTCCTCAAGTCATAGTATTCTTGGGGGTGGGGGCATGGTGGTGGTTGTTAGAGAGAGAGAGAGAGAGAGAGAGAGAGAGAGAGAGAGAGAGGAATGTCTAACAAGCACGTGTTTAAGGTTACTATCAGTCATCTCTCTATGGGATTTAGGAGAGTTTACGCACTGGAGATCACACAATTCTTATCCATCTTTTCTTGGATTGATTTACAACAATTTACCTAAAAAAGTGGAAGATTCTTGAGAGAAATGTGCAAGCCTGAATGATACCACGACGAGGAAGCAAAAACAAAATACTTGCAGTGGCAATAGCAGCATGTCAGGTGTGTGAACTTAGTCTTGTTAGCAAAAAGAATGATGGAGGCCTGGGGATGTTGATTAGTCTGTGAATGTCTATCTTATTAACAACAAGGAGAGAGATTCAAGCTTTGCTTGCTTTGGTGTATCCCATGGATGGATAATAGATAAATGGATATAACAACTTTATCTTAGAGGTACTGGAATTGTGATATAAAAACAAGATTATTTAGCTTTTGTTAACTACTGAAGAGAAAAATAGGAATTTTGGCGATGGGGATAGTAATGCCATTTGTCCGGGTAAAGTTTAGTCTTAAACTAAGCGACTCTGAATCACAACTTGGACTAACAAGAAATTGTATTGTAAATTACTTACTCTCATAAACACGACTCGTATAGCTCAAGGCAAGTACCCTTCTTCTTTTTTTTACCTTCATTACAGGTTCTTTTACATTTTTCATACATGGAGGATCTCACATGGTCACATATCTGTATAATTTGAATTTGATATGCATGTCTAGTTATGAGGCACACTTTGGATCCTCTACTCTTGATAGCACCAATTTCTCCCTCTTTGAATCCTACTTTCAGTCACCTTTTCTGTGCTCCAAAAGTTCCTATCTGTAGTTTCCTTTGAGGTTCTTGTTCCAGTATTTAGATAATACTTGCAGACATATATGAAGTTGATGTAAAACAAAAAGCATATATGGAGGACTTCGATTGGAAGAAGCTGAATCGACGTGCATCTTTTGATCTAGCCAGTATAAATATCTACTAAAACTGCGGAAAGCTAACACAATTCAATTCTCAATAAGGATCATCGACACTAACTAGGAGTCGTCTACAACAGGAACAAAGCTTCTTCGATCATTCTCTTAGAACCTTCCATGTGGAATTTGTTAGATTCTTGTCACATTTCCAACTCATATGAATCCAGGTGTCACATCCCGATTCCTGAAAGTCGTCTTTGGGAACATGATGCCATACAAGTTGACTTGTACAAGGTTAATAACTACGACTCAAAATCTAAAGAATTATCATGCAGCGGAATATTCATGACTTACAAAATCTTAGCACCAGAAATACATCATCATGATATTCTAGAACCAAGTTGAAGGGTAACAACATGTAGAAAAAAAAAATTAACACAAGCATTATTTCCAAGAAATCCTAGTAACTACAACTCAAGGAAATCAAAAGAACACTTCCATACATCATGTCTCAATAGTATATAACATCTCTTTAAAATAGAGTATTAACTATTGCCTCGATGCTCCAGCCGCGCTTTTCATACCTGAAATGAGAGGGTCAGTACATTCGGATGTACTCATAAGTGGCATAACCCAACTCATCTAGAATCTACCACAAGTAATCATGTTAAGTGTTTTAACATTATAAAAATGGCCTTTCTATTTCTTTTCCTACGTTCAAATCCATCAACAATGTTTACTAATTCCTTAGGATCGTAATTCTTCCTTCTTTAGACTTTAGCGTACTTCCAACTTGTCTGCATCATTATAAGGATAATACACAACATCATGTATATGATAAGTACAAAGTATTTAAACCCGTACCTACAAAACAAGGATTATAAATACATAGGAATTCCTCAACTTCGATGATCTATTCCTACAAAACAAATATTAGGAGCATATAGTATTTAAGCGTCCCAAGTTCATCCTTAGACATTCGTTAGTAATATCATTTATAGGTTCCTGCAACACAACTTGTCGATCTTGCAACACAATTCTTTAGCATGCAATAATGTCTATGTGATGGTCAGTGATTAACTCATCGTAATTGGACCTATCGGATTACGACGTCCCCTCCTAGTGTAGACAGCTAGCCCCAACTAAAGGATCTTGTAATACACGTGTCATTCTAACCATGGTTTGCAGTATCGGTATCAGACCATTCCTATGAGTATCGTGGTCAGTTGTATCGGCGGTTTCGAATAAGTGTATCATTTTTTTTGTTATAAAAAAATTTAATTATTTATAAATTATTAAAAGTTTAGAAAAGA
Organism: Iris macrosiphon; assembly: GCA_036927795.1. Classification (NCBI taxonomy): domain Eukaryota; kingdom Viridiplantae; phylum Streptophyta; class Magnoliopsida; order Asparagales; family Iridaceae; genus Iris; species Iris macrosiphon. The sequence goes on along the minus strand of JAYESA010000012.1, from coordinate 175,093,585 downwards.
TGTTTTATACATTTAGAAATTGTTTTAAGTATTTTTTGTGTTGTTTTTTAGTTGTTTTGAAATTAAATGAAATAATAGTCACCCTTGTTGATTAGTTTACATGCGATTAATAAATTTTCTTCATTTACATGCTTTTATAACCTTACTATGATTTTACACATTTGATTATTAGTATTTTTCGCTAATTTTTTCTGCCAAATTGACTATAAAAGAGACCCCCAACGTTGATATCGATTAGTGTCGGTATCAGATCGGGACATGCTAAACAATATCGTATAAGTCGTGTCGTATCTTATTGGTATCCGTCGATGCTGCAAATTGTTGAGAATGCGCAACAATTTTTTTTCCATAGGTCGATATGGATCCGGTGCCCCGGTCAACGACCGAGGAATTTAAACATTGTGCACAAGTTGTCTATGACCAATACAATTATATATAAAGTATAGAATGCACGATGAATATAAGAAAAACATGAAATGTAAACACATTTCTATAACATGAACATCATCCATTACTCCAGTATTCCCAAAATGCTCGACCCTCGGCTCGTATACCCCGACATTTCCATTTATGAAGTTATCTCAAATTGGCACCACAAAGGTCCCAACAATCCACAATAGTCTCTACAATGGTTTCACCACTTTTATTACCACACAATCATACCAACATGTTATAATACAAAAATACGTGTCCATAACTAATAATGTCACATCATGAATTATTCAATTGAGTCCATTTTTGTTCACCCATCAAAACTATGGTGTATGTTCATCCTCCAATCAACAAGGGAAACTATAAGATTACAAAATTTGCCAAATCTTCAAAGAAACTATAAGATTACAAAATCTTCCAAGATAGTATAAGATCCTAAAATATATCAAAAGATCTCCAAAGATTTTCATAAGACATCGTGTCAATTTCTCATAAGTTATTACTCCATTATACCAACTTTTCATAATCCATTAAGCTAACTTTTTATATTTCAATATGCCACTTTCCGTAAGTCAAATAAAATATATCGAAAGATTACAAAATCTTCCTATTTACAAAAATCCCACAAGATATCCTAAAGATTTGCCAAATCTTCAAGGAAACTATTAGATTACAAAATCTTCCACGATTCTATAAGATCCTTATATACATCAAAAGATTTTCATAAGCGATCATGTCAATTTCTCATAAGTTATTGTTCCGTTATACCAACTTTTCATAATCCATAAAGGTAACTTTTCATAATTCAATGTCACTTTCCGTAAGCCATCCCATAAGTCCTCGCATAAGTCGTCCAACAAGTCATCTTCTAAATCATTTAGAATTCTACTAAGCATCCTGAGCCAAGTCTACTCCCATCAAAATAAATCCATTGAACTTAAGTCAAACCAAATACAAGCTCAAGCTAGGCACTTTATCTCCAACCAAGCGCTTTAACCGAACCAAAGGGACAATCATGATCAAGATCCGCCACAACAAATCTTTGCCCGAAACCGAGCCCAAACTAACCCTACCATCGAGCCAAAAGGTTGAATGCGGGTGCGGGGTATTACACCACCAGACACTCAGAATCATCGACAACTATTAAGTTTACTGCTTCACATTCCTCTTCGTTTACATTGTGCTTCATTGTGCAGGTAACGGTAACATGAGAAGGGAACCTATGGGTCAAATGATATGAAACATGAAGCATATGGGTACACTTAACCTGGACAAAGTTACTATGGTAGGGCTCTGGGAACTGCTACTTCTATGACTTTATTTCTGCAAGATGTATTATTGCTGTAATTTTCCTTCCTTTTTTCTGTTCAAACTTCAAATGAATCGTATATAAACTGACAGAGACATGGGCTAGGTGAGGATTTATTTGATCAATGGACCCGAGTCCAACAGAAGAAGGTCATGGGCAAATTAATGCTTAGTACTTGCCAATGCATCATAATTCAGAGGAAAGCACTGGGCCAACACCAACACCAGGACCAGCCAAATGCTCATCATTAATCGGGTCAATGATAAGCTTTTGCATCACGCAGAAAAAAAAAAGGTATGAAAATGCAACAGAGATTGTGTAATTTACAAGGTTCGCGGTACTGGACCCTTCCTATAATTAGTTTGAAAATATCCTCTAGTTTGGAAATATAATTATAATTATAAAATAATTATCGTTAATGTACACTGCTATCGTTAATACACACTTCCGTAATAAATACTTAATATCAATTATCATATTTCTTTCCACCATTACTTTTTTTTTTTATAAGAATAAGTAATTGTGCAAATACCAATTATTTACAAATATCCCATTCTTTTATTTTTTTTCAAAATTTAGTAACTAATTTATTATACAACATCGATGTCCACAACTACTCCACATCCCCAAAGGGAATATAGAAGTGAACCACAGCCCACAAACTCCTTTTTTTTTCTTTTCTTTCTTTGTTTTTGCTTCAACGGATAGTAAAGAAGCAGAGGAAAAGATTGGTCCAAATAGAAAACATTTGCATTTCGTTATCCCAGACCAATCCGTCACTAATTTTTTGTTTAGGTTAAAAATATGTGAAAAATAAATTAATTTTACAGAATTAATTTTCTAGAAAAAATGGAATTAAAAAAAAAATTATGAAAAACTTGGTTTGGTGTTTGATTGTCATTAGTATTCATGAAAAATATGATTTTTTTATGAAAAATAATATTTTTTTAAGAGTTGGACAAGTTTTATTTTCTATTATTTTGAAAATATATATAAAAAATAATAAATTTCTGGAAAATAATTCTATAAAAATATAAGTTATTAGAGCATGCACAGCGGGAGAGGTTTTCAAGTGTTACATTTTGACTTTACTCAAATTTTGTAGCACTTGAAGGCTGCAGTGGACACTTGTGCATGCTTGCAAATTGCTAATACGTTACGAGATATTCCAGATTTGAAAGAATGGCTGCGGACTGGCAGTTGGCTGCGTCCTTAGCATTTAGATCATGGATTTTATACCAGCTTAGAGTTTAAATTCTGACATATCCAATTGAAGAGTTTGGATCCTGAAATTTTATTTTGTGTTTTATTTTTTCCATTATATCCTTCCTGTTCTATATAGATTTTTATTGTATGTATGATAGAGAGAGTATAATGAAAAAAAAATAAACAAAAATATAAATTTATGGTCTAAAGTTTTCAGTTGGACATATCAAGGATCAAACCCTAAAGTGATATAAAATTCATAGTCTAAAATAAATTTTTTTTGATAAATACGACAGTTGATAAAATAAATTTTTTTTGATAAAAATATATTATATTGAGAAGAAGTCCATTCAAATACAGCCTTGGAATTTGGATTGCAGGTAGAAAGTGGTGGTAGAAAACACAACCGAGCACTATAGTGTGTATGTTTTGACAATGACTGATGACATCGATAATTGGATTGAGTCACCTCCAGCCAAACACGATAAAAAAAAGGGGTCCACCTTGTTCGCGACAATTTATATGCTAAAAAGAACACCAATTTTCATAATTTAGTCTTTATCTAAAAAAAAAACAAAAAATGTTATCAGAAAAACAAAATGGACATACGACGAACAAAAAACTTCGCGTTAGTTCGCACATTTCTTTATCACTACAGACAAGATCATCTTATTATCCAACAGCTATTCCATCTCAGTTGTCCCTTGATTCGACTTTGAATAATTTTCCTTCCGTCGGATTTATGTCAAGGTGTCTATCGGATCGGTCCGGATGCAGAGTTGTTCGGATTTGATCGATTTCGGGTCGGACTGGGTCATGTCGAAAAAGAAAACGAACTGAGCGGGGCCTGGCTTTTAAAACAAACTTCCAAATCCTGTCCAGACTCAGATCCGGATAGCTTCGAGTCGGGCCGGGTCCAGACTAAATCCGGACTGGGGACCGGGACATGGCTCTCTGGCCATCCAATTTAAAAATAATATTATATTTTTTAAAATTTACTATGAAAGTATGGATACTATATTTATATATGTTTATAGCAAAAAATGGTTTAGTGTTAACTCTAGAAATTATAGAGTTATAGGAGATATTGGGTTCAAATACCCTCATCTTTCTTTACAAATATTTTTTTTATGTATATATTATTTACATATGTATCGGGTCTATAATCGGGTCGGACCTACGGGCCTGAGGAGCTAAATCCAGCCCGGTCCCGGTAGGAAGTACGGTCCGGTCCAGACCTCGGACCTGAAAATCAAACTTAGCCCGAACTTATTAACATTGTACCAGCCGGGTCAGTCCAGCCCAATTTTGAGCGTGTCGGGTCCGGATCGAATTCTGGGCCGTCCGACCCACTATACACCTTGAGATTTATGTGGGAGCAACAAGCGTCTTAATTGCATTTGATGTTTATGTTCATGCTTGTTCAAAATATTCCAATAACTTTTATGTTTTGAATGTTGGAGGTTGTACACATTTTTTCCATTACACTTTTTGTCATAAATTTCATATATGACACAAGATAGATGTCATTCACTTTCAAGATTCCTTATGGTGAGATGGTGGACATGCGCGAGACTTAAAATCTCGTGCTAAAGAGCGTGAAGGTTGGAGCGCATCACAAAATCGTGGTAATTTTCTCCATATAATAAATGAGGAGTCTGTTTGAAAATCCTCCCCCCCTGTAATGCCTCACTCTGCGTCGGCATTATGTATCAGGTGAGTGGGCAGAACTTCGTTCTCTGATTCTTGCACGCCTTAATAAAAATCTGAGTTTTTTGCTTGCATGTTTTCATAAGAGAATGATAGAACCTGCCTTGCATGTTAAGGAACGAATTCACATAGCTTGTCTTTGAAACGAACAAGTCTGCTTAACGAAGAATCCTAAAACGCTTGTCTAAGAGTGCATGAACATGTTCACTATCGCCTATGCTCCGAAAGAACCATATCGTGTGCCTGAATGTGTTCAAAGATAAGGCGGCTTGCCCCCGCAACAAGATTATAATCTGATGGTTCGTCTCGTCTGCATCCTAAAGTTTATTTGATAGTGTTTTCATGCATTCGCATCGGTCGGACAATGGTTATTGGTGGAAAGCTGAACTGCATGTGTCACGGCTGGTACAGAGATAGTGGAAAGCAACCATGAGTCACAGCTGCCAATAGCATCAGATAAAGAGTCATTGGTTAGCTGGATCAACCGCTGCCGATCTTAAGATACTCGGGGACCACCCTGCATATAGCTAGTTCATTGTGTTGGCTTGGATAGAGGACTGCCCCTAAGATGTGCATGTGTGTCTAGCTATTGTCACGTCCCAGTCCCAAAATACCGAGGGACCAGACGCGTGATAATGGCCAGCAGCACACACCGATGGACAAACCCAATTTAGTGGATCCATCGGGGCATGCTTAAGCTGTAATATAAGAGTAAGTAGGTCCAATGATACAAGTCACAGTCTAAGCTAATCTCATCCACAACAGATAATCACAGATCAAATGCCAGAATAATGCAAATAGGAATAACTAACAAATCTCAATAAAAAGTGTCTCGGAGAACAATTCGAGAACAAGTCTGATACATAAATGCAATAGACTGGAAATGTAAAGGAACTGGAAATGGAAATAAATGAGTATATAAAGCCAATACTCAGGAGAAGTCCTCTAGTGTGATCTCGTCCTCGAAGGTCGGTACAGCTCCTGTATCTGCTCCTGCTGCGGTCCCGTATACCTCGGGATAGATCTCGTCTGTAAATCCTGGGAACATAATCCGGATTCAGGTCCTCGGGGGACATAGCAAGGTACAAGAAAGCTCATGCCAAAATAAATACAGTGCAGCAAATAATGAAATAAATAGGGTAAGTATGTAATCATCTGGGTGAAATGCAAGAGAGAACATCAATAGTACTCAGGTTGAAACAACTACAAGCTCTGTGTAGGGGAGCCGGTAGCAGTGGTATCATGAGATGGTCTAGCTCAGCGGGAGACTGAGTAGCCGACATAATATAGTCAACCTGTAGCCTGCGGGTCTCTCCAGCAATAGATGGAACAATAAGGGGATACTAAAATAACCAGCTAAGTGATATGCAAGATGAGAGCAGCACTAGAACTCAGGCTGAAGCCACTACAAGCTCTGTGTCGGGGAGCCGGTAGCAGCAGTAATAATGAGTAATGGGCCAAGCTCGGGCTTAAGAGTCTTGTGCCTCACAATAATAGGGGTGTATATATATGATCAGCCTGTAGCCTGTGTGTCTCTCCCCACCCAATGTAATCACACATCTCATGTTCATGATGCCTCATGTCCATGTCATGCACGATCGTATCTAATGCAACAAGTCATATAGTATCTCTGTCAAGTCATGTATCCTATACAGAATCACCACGAATATCTCGGGAAGATCCTATCTCATGAACAGTGTCAAGTATCCTGGGTCAAAGTGTACTTGATAAGACAAGTACGAGGATGTAAAGGGGTCACGAATGTCCATCTCTAGATGACAATACACAACACCGCGTACGGTGTTGGCACCCGACTAATAATCGGACGCTAAGTACGTCACACGGTCCTAGGTTAAGCATGCAGAACAATATGAATAAAGCAAGGAAATATGCAACAAGAACTGTAAAGTTGTCAAGGTATACTTGTCCACTGATATATAAACAAGTCAAGGAAATAAGTAGCAAAGCTGCAGGGTTTAGCAAGGTACACTTGCCTGGGATTCTGGCTCCAACTGTAGCTCTGGTCTCAGTGTAATTTGTAGGTACTTCTCCGGTTGCTGAACAGGGCTCCGTGAAGACTGATTTCCTGTGTCCGAGTGTCTCCTTCGTGTCCTGTTTCGACCGAGTCCTGTGTCTGCTGTTTCTGCCCTAGGGTTGCCATGTCCGGGGCTAGGTCAGCGGGTCGGGGAACTGTTCGGCGAGGCTCGAGGCGGAGGGGCTGTTGCTCAGGCGGCCGAGGGAGAGAGGAGGAGTTCCGTCGTGGTGGAGGGCTGTGCGAGCTCAGGCGGAGCAGGGGCCCTCGAGGGTTTCGATCGGCGGAGTCGTGGTTGGGAGCTGTGGAGAGGGCGAGTCCGGTGGAGTCGAGGAGGTTCGATGGTCGACGAGGGCAGCGGCGGAGATGGGAAGTCTGTGGAGGATTACGACAGGGAGGAGGAGACGACGGAGATGAGTCGGGGGTTGCAGCAGGGAAGAATGGCTCGCCGGGGGAGATGACCGGAGAGGATGTCCTGGCGTCGGGGAAGGAGAAGGGAAGGAGGAAGAGGAGGGAAGGTGTAGTCGGGGGCCGCGGCTAGGGCATGGAGGAAGGCGGGTGATGGCGGATGGCTTTCTGGGAGTCGGAGCTAGGTCGGCTGCGGCGGGCTCGAGTTGGCGGACAGCGCGGAGGGGAGTTCGACGAATCTAGGGTTCAGGCAAGCGTGGGGGAGAGGGGCTGAGCTCGGGGTTGAGGAAGGAGAGGGAGGAGGAAGGTGGTGACGAGGGAGGAGGCTATGTCGGAGGAGATGGCCGGAGCGGCGCTGTGAGCGGCGAGGAGAGAGGTCTGGGGATGGTGGTCGGTCGACGGCGAGGTGATGGTGGTGCTGGCAGGGTGGTGGTGCTGATCGACTGAGGAAGAAAGACGGCGAGGAGGACGGCGACGGAGATTAGGGTTCCGGCTAGCGACTGGCTGCGGGCGACGGCGGAATTTGATAATTAGGGTTGCGGCGCGGCTGGGCACAAACTTCGAGACGTAATAAATAGGTCGGAACAGTAGAATCCGACTAGGGTTCGGTTTTTGGATTAATGGGTTTGGGTTGTTGGGTTTCGGGTTTAGATCCGACCCGACCCAATAAGGCTGGGTTCGGTTCAACTGAACCGGGTCTGGATTGGTTTGGTTTATTTCAAATAAACCCGGTTTATTTCGGTTTAATTATTTAATAGTTTTTAGGGCTTCAAACGTGATTCCGGAGTCAATAAATTCCCGGAAAATTATCCTATGTACAATTTTCCATTTTACACCATAAAATATTATTTCTATAATATTTTAATATTAATTAACAGCAATTAAAAATCATTTAATTATAAAATGCCTAGGTTTTAATTACAGAAAAATTCCAGAAAATTACGGAAAATTGTGAAAATTTCAAATTAATAATTACTGAAAATCAGGGGGCTTACAATCTACCCAACTTATAAAAAATTTGTCCTTAAAATTAAAATATGGTGGGGTTCTCTCTATCCAATCTCACTTGATTACAATCTGGAGAATTTCTCTCAAGTGAACATTGCGGTCTCTACCCAACTTAGAATTTATCCATCTATCATCTAAGGCTATACATCTAATAAAGCTATGCCCTAACTTATTTAATCATGTTATTGAATCCTCAAGTCTTTAACACCAACCATATCACCTATGATATTCCCTTAATCATATATAAAAGGGTCATCAACACTACGACCGGCCTGTGGGGTATATCTAGTACTGTCTATTTATCAAACTTATACCAAGCACGAGGTTTCGTCTTTCCGACATAAGGGAAGACGAAGATCAATAATAAAGAGTTCAAGGGTGAGGTAATAGAATAGAAGTATCAGGATCAAGGCGTTTAATGAATTCAAATGAGATTTGTCAAGACAATTGTGGATTGAAATCATATTCTGGTAATCCTTTGTTCGCATGCTCGTATTAGTACAGTTATATAACTGATACGATATGCTCAGACATATCTAGAGGGCAAGTATACTAGTCAACTATATATCTCAATCCACGTGAAGTAGTCGTGCGAGGAGCGAACCAAAATGCACTAAGGTTGATCAGACCGTAATACACTGATTCTAAATAGACAATTGCATTAGTGTGTCGACCCAATAATACATATGTCATGAACAAGCTCGATAAAAGGATAAGCTTGTAAAACTAGGCCACATTAGCAGCATAAGTCAAGGTAGTACAACGAATATAAGTACGCTAGATGATGATGAAAGGAGGTACAACTTAATTCAAGTTCACAAAATAAGCACAATAACAAAAGACTCTATACTCTCTACAGTTATCAATTATAAAAACATTCTAGGTTATAAATTATTAGCAGTCCAAAACTACATAGGTTAAGGTTGAGGTCACGAACCAATAGGCACGAGATAAAACAAATCTATAAACAGATAACTACGACAAATTACGCGCATTAGCTACTCCATGGGTCTGTGCGTCTTCCAAAGTCATCGATGGAGCTTGTTCACGTTCTTGCAGTTGATTCCTCTGCTGCTATTGAGCCTGCTGGAAGAGTGTTGCTTGTGGTGCCAAGGGTGGCCTCGGCTGATTCCCTCCTGGGGCTGGTGGTCTGACTCCTTCAACTCTCGTTTGCGGTGCTTCCGATGTTGGAGAGGCTGGCCTTGGTGCTGGTAACGCTCTTTCTCGACGCTCGGGGCATTCCTTTAATAAATGCTGACTGGATCCGCAAGCTAAACATAATTTACCTTTGCGTCTGCACTCGTTCTCAACATGGCCCCGCCTGCGACAATATGGACAGACAGGCAGTACTTGCGAAAGTGCTTCTGGTGGCTGGTGCATGTGAGACTTCTTTGTAACTTCTTCCTGTGGTGCTCCGGCTGGTGCTGATGTGGCTGGTTGGTGAATCATCACTGCTTTCTCTCGATGCTGAGAACAGTCCCTAGCGAAGTGTTGACTGGTTCCGCAAATCAAGCATAATCCTAATTTGCGTCTGCATTCCTTCTCAATATGGCCTACCTTGCTATAATAGTAACAAGTAGGAAGGAATGAGGCTCTGGATGTTGCTCTCTGTGGTGGATTTATCTGTGGTCGTTTCGCAACTACTTCTTGTTGTGCTTGGTCTGGTGTTGATGCATACGGCCGCTTCTGGCTGGACCCTATCCTTGTGTCGCACTCCATGGGTCTTGCTGTAGTAAGGACATCCTCGTCTAAGGTAGTTGCATTTGAACTGATTAACTTCCGTAATTCCGAGCTAAATCTGTCGATGAACTTCTCCGCTTGGTTTCGCTGAGCTTCTTCCTGAACCTTCTGATGGGCTTGCATCATCGCGTAGAACGTTCGAAACATTTGTTGTTCGTCCATAGCCTGCCCTTGTGGAACGGTAGGCATCGGTGGAGCAAACTGCGTCAATGGTGGAACGTCACCTTGCTGGATTCTCGAGGCATGCTGACTTGCTTGCTGTGATGATGGACCTTCACTAACTGGTGTCACTTCATCTCCGTTGGTTATCACGGCACCTTGTGTTGTTTCTGGATGAGTCTCGTCGCGTGCTTGTGAATCCATTGTTCTGTATCAAAATAAACTATAAGAGGCGTACAGGAATCAAGGTAGGATGCAAGTCAAGAATTTAATTCGAATCCGATATAGGTATCAAGAACGTTTCAAGCAAGTGGATGAGATCCTAAAAACTTATCCTATTCCTATTGCAGGCTTGCTCGGTCCCTAAGTTGAAACCGAACAATTTAGTCGTTGACCTGCATGGGCCACCACAAAAACCATGTCACGCCCCAGTCCCAAAATACCGAGGGACCAGACGCGTGATAATGGCCAGCAGTACACACCGATGGACAAACCCAATTTAGTGGATCCATCGGGGCATGCTTAAGCTGTAATATAAGAGTAAGTAGGTCCAATGATACAAGTCACAGTCTAAGCTAATCTCATCCACAACAGATAATCACAGATCAAATGCCAGAATAATGCAAATAGGAATAACTAACAAATCTCAATAAAAAGTGTCTCGGAGAACAATCCGAGAACAAGTCTGATACATAAATGCAATAGACTGGAAATGTAAAGGAACTGGAAATGGAAATAAATGAGTATATAAAGCCAATACTCAGGAGAAGTCCTCTGGTGTGATCTCGTCCTCGAAGGTCGGTACAGCTCCTGTATCTGCTCCTGCTGCGGTCCCGTATACCTCGGGATAGATCTCGTCTGTAAATCCTGGGGACATAATCCGAATCCAGGTCCTCAGGGGACATAGCAAGGTACAAGAAAGCTCATGCCAAAATAAATACAGTGCAGCAAATAATGAAATAAATAGGGTAAGTATGTAATCATCTGGGTGAAATGCAAGAGAGAACATCAATAGTACTCAGGTTGAAACAACTACAAGCTCTGTGTAGGGGAGCCGGTAGCAGTGGTATCATGAGATGGTCTAGCTCAGCGGGAGACTGAGTAGCCGACATAATATAGTCAACCTGTAGCCTGCGGGTCTCTCCAGCAATAGATGGAACAATAAGGGGATACTAAAATAACCAGCTAAGTGATATGCAAGATGAGAGCAGCACTAGAACTCAGGCTGAAGCCACTACAAGCTCTGTGTCGGGGAGCCGGTAGCAGCAGTAATAATGAGTAATGGGCCAAGCTCGGGCTTCAGAGTCTTGTGCCTCACAATAATAGGGGTGTATATATATGATCAGCCTGTAGCATGTGTGTCTCTCCCCACCCAATGTAATCACGCGTCTCATGTTCATAATGCCTCATGTCCATGTCACGCACGATTGTATCTAATGCAACAAGTCATATAGTATATAAGAATATAGTATCTCTGTCAAGTCATGTATCCTATACAGAATCACCACGAATATCTCGGGAAGATCCTGTCTCATGAACAGTGTCAAGTGTCCTGGGTCAAAGTGTACTTGATAAGACAAGTACGAGGATGTAAATGGGTCACGAATGTCCATCTCTAGATGACAATACACAACACCGCGTACGGTGTTGGCACCCGACTAATAATCGGACGCTAAGTACGTCACACGGTCATTGGTTAAGCATGCAGAACAATATGAATAAAGCAAGGAAATATGCAACAATAACTGTAAAGTTGGCAAGGTATACTTGTCCACTGATATATAAATAAGTCAAGGAAATAAGTAGCAAAGCTGCAGGGTTTGGCAAGGTACACTTGCTTGGGGTTCTGGCTCCAACTGTAGCTCTGGTCTCAGTGTGATTTGCAGGTACTTCTCCGGTTGCTGAACATGGCTCCGTGAAGACTGATTTCCTGTGTCCGAGTGTCTCTTTCGTGTTCTGCGACGATCGAGTCCTGTGTCTGCTGGGTCTGCCCTAGGGTTGCCGTGTCCGGGGCTAGGTCAGCGGGTCGGGGAGCTGCTCGGCGAGGCTCGAGGCGGAGGGGCTGTTGCTCAGGCGGCCGGGGGAGAGAGGAGGAGTTCCGTCGTGGTGGAGGGCTGTGCGAGCTCAGGCGGAGCGGGGGCCCTCGAGGGTTTCGATCGGCGGAGTCGTGGTTGGGAGCTGTGGAGAGGGCGAGTCCAACGGAGTCGAGGAGGTTCGATGGTCGACGAGGGCAGCGGCGGAGATGGGAAGTCTGTGGAGGGTGACGACAGGGAGGAGGAGACGACGGAGATGAGTCGGGGGTTGCAGCAGGGAAGAATGGCTCGCCGGGGGAGATGACCGGAGAGGATGGCCTGGCGTCGGGGAAGGAGAAGGGAAGGAGGAAGAGGAGGGAAGGTGGAGTCGGGGGCCGCGGCTAGGGCATGGAGGAAGGCGGGTGATGGCGGATGGCGTTCTGGGAGTCGGGGCTAGGTCGGCTGCGGCGGGCTCGAGTTGGCAGACAGCGCGGAGGGGAGTTCGACGGATCTAGGGTTCAGGCAAGCGTGGGGGAGAGGGGCTGAGCTCGGGGTTGAGGAAGGAGAGGAAGGAGGAAGGTGGTGACGAGGGAGGAGGCTATGTCGGAGGAGATGGCCGGAGCGGCGCTGTGAGCGGCGAGGAGAGAGGTCTGGGGATGGTGGTCGGTCGACGACGAGGTGATGGTGATGCTGGCAGGGTGGTGGTGCTGATCGACTGAGGAAGAAAGACGGCGAGGAGGACGGCGACGGAGATTAGGGTTCCGGCTAGCGACTGGCTGCGGGCGGCGGCGGAATTTGATAATTAGGGTTGCGGCGCGGCTGGGCACAAACTTCGAGACGTAATAAATAGGTTGGAACAGTAGAATCCGACTAGGGTTCGGTTTTTGGATTAATGGGTTTGGGTTGTTGGATTTCGGGTTTAGATCAGACCCGACCCAATAAGGCTGGGTTCGGTTCAACTGAACCGGGTCTGGATTGGTTTGGTTTATTTCAAATAAACCCGGTTTATTTATGGGTTTATTTCGGTTTAATTATTTAATAGTTTTTAGGGCTTTAAACGTGATTCCGGAGTCAATAAATTTCCGGAAAATTATCCTATGTCCGGTTTTCCATTTTACACCATAAAATATTATTTCCATAATATTTTAATATTAATTAACAGCAATTAAAAATTATTTAATTGCAAAATGCCTAGGTTTTAATTACAGAAAAATCCAAAAAAATTACGAAAAATTATAAAAATTTCAAATTAATAATTACTGAAATAAGGGGGCTTACAGCTATGCATTTGTCCCTAGAGTCTCACGAGACACGTTGCACACACCCTGAAATAGAACGAACGACTTGCTTGCTTATCGTATATGAAACTTTGTTTTAAAAGATGTTTCCAAAACAATGTAATATGACTTTGTTCTTCTGCTGTATGAAACGAACATAGGTAAAACTAGAAAGATCACTAGTAATGTAATGTTTTACAATATGATTACTTAGTGTTGGTTTTAGTGAATGCTTGCTTCTGTTCAGTTGTTTTATCTCACCAGTACTTATAAAAATGCTGAGCCACCAACAATTTACTTGCTTGCAGGTACTGGATCATCCGAGGGAGCGATAGGCGTGCCTTAGTCCCCAAGACCCGAAAATCCTGGTTTTGATTGCCCCGAGTTGCTATCGTATAAAGGGGCATAATGTATGGAACGATGCCTATGTAAACAGGAAACCCAGTCCCTCGATTGTCCCGAATACTCAGTTGTCTAAATGCATTATATTGCAACAATGTCCCTCCGCTGCTTACTCGATTGATGCGATGATAGCCAAACAAACTCAAACGATATGGCCTTGTACGGACGCAATCACAGGCTCGCACGGCATCACGTCCCGATATCAAACGGGCCACATTTCTTGCCCCGTCGGGAAGGCGCCGAGGCGCGGTGATTCGCGTCCGGTGCGCCGAGGCGCGGTGGTTCGCGTCCGATCCCGGCGGGGGAAGAGGCGGTGGTCAAGGCGGCCCTCAGGGCCGGGGCGTGACACCCCCCCCCCCCCCCTCTCGGAATATATGATTAAACATGGAATCACACAAGGGTATCTTGAAAGAAACATCTGGTAAAATACCCACAAAGTAGATACTTCAGCTTCAACCACAATTTTTTTCATATATATCTTTTTTATTCTCGTCAAAGGAATGGCATCTTCTTTTGGAAATCCTAACTATTCTTTGTATGATATCGGAAGAAACGACATAATCTTTTTTTTCCATTAAAAAAGTTTTTTTTTTATGAATGTACAAATGTAACATTTGTCTCCAATCGATAATATAATAGTTATATTTTTTTAAAGGAAAAAGAATTAATGTGATCATGTATGGGACCATCGTATAACTTTTATCAACACATAGGCTGCCATATTATGTTATCATAAAAATGTGATTAGATTTTGGTATTCCCTTGGCATTGTTGACAACAAAATCATGTTGGATGATATATATTAGCAAATTGTCATTTATTATTAATAAATTTAAAAGAGAAAGTAATTTTGTAGAATTATGACATACTCATTTTATTGAATCAAACAGAATATGTACAATACAACTAATCTAGAATAGGTAACTACAAATCTATAGTAGGTAATTAATCTCCTACAATCATGCATCTATAATATTGCCATTTATGTAGGTAATTAATCTTCTACCAATTTATAGTAGGTAATTAATCTCCTACAATCATGCATCTAGAATATTGACATTTATGTAGGTAATTAATTTCCTACCAATCTATAGTAGGTAATTAATCTCCTACAAATTTATAGTAGGTATACCAGGATCCTATTGATTATAATATAATAAAATCTTAGATATTGACATTTATGTACCAATATCTTTATCATATCCCCGCAAGATGGAGCATCGTGAGGTGATTCCAATCTTGTTCGTCAATTGATAGAAGCGAGAGTGAGAAAGAGGTTTGGTGAGCGTATCAGCTAGCTGATCATCGGACTAAATATGGGCAACTCGAAGAGAACCTCCTTGAACTTGTTCCCGAATGAAGTGATAGTCAAGAGCAACATGTTTCATGCGAGAATGAAATACAAAGCAATATACGATTTCAAACAGGCCCCTCGAGCATGGTACCATGAGCTACGTTAGTTCCTCATCAGCTCTGCCTTCACTAACTCTCATGTCGACACATCGCTATTTGTCTTCAATGCTTCTGGCGTCATAATATATCTCTTGGTCTACGTTGATGACATCATTATCACAAAAACTAATGACGCAGCAGTACAAAAGTTCATTCATCTTCTCTCCAACAGATTCTCCCTCAAGGATCTTGGCCCCCTGTCATATTTTCTTGGAGTTTAAGTTATTCCACATTCACAGGGCATCTTTCTTTCTCAACGGCGATATATACATGATCTCCTTGTCCACACTCACATGATTGATGCCAAGTCCATGTGTAAAATCCCCTTCCTAAAAAAATCGTATATACCCTTTATTTATTAATTATTAATTAAATTATAGTAATTAGGGGCTAAATAGGAGAAATAGATTTTTAATAATTTTTATTTTAGGTGTTCGGGCACTTAGAGGATTTATGGGACCATCAGGAATTTTTCGGAATTTATTCCATGTAGGAGACCCTTTGAGCAGTTGCTAGCCTAATGGTGTGCATTATTCTAATCCATGAATTATCTTATGAGTATATATATAATATATATGTATACACAAATATATATATATATGTATATATATATTTAGAAAGGAAAAGAAAAGAAAGAAAAAGAATTATTAATTAAGAATTACTAATAATAATAATAATAATTAACAATCCAATTCCTTAAGTAAACTAACAAAACCATTCCCACTTTTGCTATTCCAACAACCAGCACGTTTGCTAGTGCTTCGTGAATCCCTTTACCATTTGCTCACAGCAAGTATTACTTGCTAACGGACCCGCGGACCCGCCTCTCCCCCTTCTACTATTCACATTATATATATATATATATATATATATATATATATATATATATATATATATATATATAAAATCCTAACCTAAAATCTCCAGACCCTCCTCTTCTCATCTAGAGCCGCCACCGCAGCCAGAGAACCCCGTCAAGCCGTCCAAACCATCCCGACGACTCCGACCTCGCGCACTGCAGATTCCCACACGAGACACCTTCGCTCCGGAGTTGTTTTCCGTCGACTCGCTCAACCAAACGTTGTTCCGTCTTCACCGGTATGCTCACCCATTAACCCTCTTCCATATTTGTATTATAGTCAACCTCGAAAAACGTGTACCCCTAGATGAAAAAATAGCGTCCAAGTGGGCGCGAGCAGACCCAATTCTGGGATCGCAGAAAACTGCGGTGACCACCCATATTGCCGAGTTCGTATCTCCCACCACAGAGATCCGAATTCGGTGATTCTTTTTGATATGTGTAGAACACTTGACCTAGTTTATTTTCTATTAGATGACCCTAGGTTATTAGCTGCTGTGGACATAATTAAATTTGTCACAAAACTGCGCAAACCCACTTTTTCCAGATTTCCAAAAGTTGGAAAACGGAGCGCGCCCCTCCAAACGGGACCGCCCCGCCGTGTACCAAGTATACCGAATGGTGCACACAACGTAACTGGACACGTAAAAATTTGTGGGAACTGATTCGGACGCGTGTGCACGCCGGAATCAGGTCGTATCCGCGGACACACCCCGTGTCGCAACTTTTATGAAAATTGTGCGTATTTTGTACACGTTCGTCAGATTGCGACGAAACTTGCGCCACTGGACTCGTGGTAACACGCTGGTCCTGTGACCCAATTTTCACGAAATTCTGAGACGGTTGACCAAATCGCCAATTGGCGGGCCCCACAGTTGACTTTTTGGACAAAAATGTGTTCGGCTCATCGAAATCCACATTTGAACATACCGTTGGGTTCGTATTGACATTTATAGTTGTTTGACCTATAGCTTGTTTCATTTAGAGACTGTTACCCTTGGTACGCTTTTCTGTGCAAAGTGGGCCACATGTGGACCCCACTTTTAACCGAAATTACCGTTTTGCCCCTGTGTCCAAATTGGACGAAAGGGAAGTGCTTTTTAGCTATTTTGCTCATTCTGGGAACGTTGGTGATGTTTATTTCAGCATCCGGAGATATTAGTTCTGCGACCATAGCTTTTGATCATGTGCGTTTGACTTCTGGACAGTACACCTTGCAGCTTTCTTACCAGGCAAGATACCTTGCCAAATTGTTTACAGTACTTTGCATGCTATTTATATTTCTGTCTATTTATTTCATTTTTGTATAGTTCTTGCATGTGTAGTTTTCTTTCAGTCATTACTATGTATTAGATATGTTGACACACACACATGGCACTTAGTATCATAGAGGACAATCATTAGGCGTATGGGCTTTTAACCACTCTGGTAACACCGTAGTCACTAGCACGCACTATGGTGGGTCGTGTCCGATGGTCGCTACCCCCGCGGTATGTCGATTGATGGAGTCCGAGGGTCGCTACCCCCGCGGTATGTCGGCTGATGATGTCCACTGACGAGCGTGAGGTTGTGAGGATTAGATCGAGTAGCCTACCCTTGCCCATACGTCGAAAAGTTGTCCTCATTTGCATTCATATATATTGTCTTATACAGCGTACTTATTTATTTTCAAATTATATGCATGTTTACTATATTCAAGTTGGCTCGTATTTTCTGTATCTTGTTACGTCCCTCTGAGGACCTGGTCCTCTGCCAGGTGTATCTGCTCTTGAGTATTTGCAGGAGTACGGGCCTGGACCTGACGCATTATTTTCTGTCGAGGAGGTCTTACCTTCTGAGCATCGTTGATTATCTGGCGATGGATTCTTTTAGCTGATACACTTCTGTCTTCACATTATTTTATATTGGAGACTTTATACTCCTCTCTCATTTTAGTTTTGGATATAGTCATTGGTAGTGGATTTGTCTCCACCCGACTATTATTTTAGATATTTCAGACTCCTTATTCTAGTTTAGTATTTCTTTTCTATGACTTGTTGTGTGGATGATATTAGCATATCTGTGACTTGTGACATTATATATACCACATGTGAGTTTATATTCATATTACAGCGTACGTATGGGTTATGGTTTCCATATATTGGAGTTGTCATATCCATGCGGCTGGCATGCTTACGTATTCCTAGTCCTACGTATTTGGGACTGGGGCGTGACACCATGTCTATGCTACTTTCCACTACGCCAACACTTACTCTTCACTCTGGATCATCCCTCTTTGATCCAACTAAATACAGAGCCATTGTTGGCAGTCTCCAGTACTTACCACTCATGCGTCCAGACATTGTGTACACTGTCAACAAGTTATCACAATTCATGCACTGCCCCGAGACTGGTCATTGAAATATAACAAATTAAGCGTCTCCTACGATATCTTTGTGGTACTATTGCTCGTGGTGTTGTTCTCTACCGAAACTCACCCCTGCCACTATATGCTTTTTCGGATGTCGACTTTGCTGGGAACAAAGATTATTTACATCAACAAATGCCTATCTCATCTACATTGGTCGTAATCCAATATCATGGAGTTCAAAGAAACAAAGGACCGTGACGCGCTTTTCTACCGAGGCTGAGTACCATGATGTGGCTACAATAGCTGCAGAAATTTGCAGGATTTGCTCTCTACTTACCGAGCTTCATGTCTCTATACCTCAACAACCGGTTATCTATTGTGACAATATTGGTGCAACAAATTTGTGCTCCAATTTAGAAGGAGAAAAACTGAAATGTACCTATTGGGAGATTGATTTCCAATAAAAAGTTCCCAATTGCCACGTAGCTCCTCTCCTTGTATCTTGGCCTCCTCCTCCTTGCTCCATGCTTCCTTCTTGTAGATCATTGGTGTAGAAGCCTCAATGAATATTTTGGGAAGAGATTGGTGAAGAATTGGTGGAGAATTGATGAGGGAATTGGAAGAAGAAAAATTATAGATCTAGATCTTGGGAAATGAAAATGAATGAGAACTCTCTCTCCTCTCTCAATTGGCCGGCCATGTAAACCCCTTCCCAAGCAATGTACAATGTCACAAATACCCCTTGGGGCCTCTCATGAAGAAATTAATTAGGGAGGGAAGGTTCTAGTCTAACGGTTTCTCTAATTAATCAAACCTCCTAATCCATGGACCTAATTCAATGGGCTCAATCTAAACTAGTCTAAATGCTTGGTTCATGCACTCTAATAAATGGGTTTGGTCCACTACACAAGTCCAAAACAAATCTTCAACTAGCAAACAATAATAATACAATAATTAAATAAGTCATGCATGCACAATATTAAATACAATCAATCCTAAAATTAAAATTACCCCTGTCAATTACCAAACTACCCTTGAGTGAAAAAGTGAGGGTGACAGATAAGGCGGGGTTACCCCCTTAGCCATGTGCGTTCATCTCTTTTATTAGCATGCAAACGTTATCGCTTGAAAACTAACATATATCATTCATTTTCTTAAGTGTGCAGCTAAGTAGGGACAGGTTCACCGGGACCACCCACCTTAGCGATGAATCGCATCAGTCGAGCGGGACTCCGAGCGCGCCTTTGAAAGTCTAAGTCTGAACTCCATTTGAAGATCCAAGTTTGGAATGCCTTTGCATCGAACGAGTCTTCTCGCTGAGCAAGACGAGTCGGATCGTTGTACTTGTGCCATTTGAATCGGCTCTCCGGGTTGAGCTGAGCGGGTCGTTACACCATGGCTGGTATATTTGATCATGTATATTTATACTCTGCTAGTGCAACATTTTGTATTCACAAGCTTCATGATCATACGAGACATGTAATTTGGGACGCCTTTTTTACTTTCATGTATGATATACTCTTGTACTTGTGTTGTTGGATTAAGATAATAGGATTTGTCGGCCTTAGAACTGATGTCATAGCATGCTAGAGTTCACCCATCTGTCTTCTAGACAACCTTAACACATTGTGGCTTACTTCAGTATTCTGCAAGGTGCAGTTGGCCATGTCAGCCTCCGTATTTATCCAGTATTCTGGGAGCGGGACGTGACAATCTAGGAACCAATTGGTATCTTTGGAGTTGTCCATTTTTGCAACATTGGCACGTGGTTGCCATGAAGCTGGAGGTTGAGATTGCCATTGTCGAGATAGTCGTTGTGGATTGGACTGCATATTTGTTGGTGTCAAGCGAAATAAAGGACACTGTGGAACCGTGTGTCCTTGAGAACGACACCCTTGAAACTTTTTAAGATATGTCCGAGGAGAGGGACGATCAATCTGCATATTGGAGTTGGTTGGTGTGCGTCCCGACGACCATTGGATCCTCGATCCATTCGGTCGAGAGTTGGCCATGGGATTCGGAGTGACAACTGCTGCCGGCAGTGGGGATGAAGAAAGGTTAAAAAATTTGTGAGGAAGAAGGAGAGAGGTTCATAAACCGATGCTTTGATGCCAAAATAAATTTTAAAAAGAAAGTACTATTATAGAATTACGGCATACTCATTTTATTGAATCAAGCTGAATATATACAATACAACCAATCTAGAATAGGTAACTATCAATCTATAGTAGGTAATTAATCTTCTACAATCATGCATCTAGAATATTTTCCTTTATGTAGGTAATTAATCTCTTACCAATTTATAATAGGTAATTAATCTCATACAATCATGCATATGAAATATTGACATTTATGTAGGTAATTAAACTTCTACCAATCTATAGTAGATAATTAATCTCCTATCAATCTATAATAGGTATATCAGGATCCTATTGATTACAATATAATAAAATCCTATATATTGATATTTATGTACCAATATCTTTATCAATTATTAGGGTTATTTACTTTTAGGGTCACGTATAATATTGAAAATTTGCGTTTAGGTCTTCATTTTGTCTAGAAGAGGATTTGTGGCTCGTTCTAACGGTTCACTGGGCTAACCATCCAAAATGGAACCTAAACGCTTGGATATTATACGAGACCCTCAAACTAACATATTTTTTGGGTAGAGGAAAAAATAGGAAAAGAAGAAATTTGAGAGGAAAATTAAAAGTCATGGTGTCTGGAAAGGGGGAAGAAAAGTGGGGAAGAGAATTTTAGGGAAAAAAATTATGTGGGCTCCATCAAAAAAAAACTTTCGCCCAAAAACTGAAGTAAAAAGAACACAAATGAAAGGATTTGGGGAAAAAAATACCCAATTATCCCTATTAATTCTTTATTTTCATATGTTATTTTTTGGTATCCCTATCTCCTTCAAAAATAAATGGTGGTCTAATTAGTAATTTGATATTTGTCCAAAAAGTTATTTTTTCACTTTTTTCTCTCTACTTTTTGGTCATCCAAACAAGAAAAGGTAAAATTAATTCGTTTTTCCCCTCTCGCACAAAGTTCACAAACATAGTGTAAACGAAAAGATGTAAGGGTATTGTGAATTGGGTTATTTAATTTTGCGTGGTTAGAGTTGTATGACTTGGGTTATTTGTTTTTTCATGATCGATTGAGAATGAGACTTGTGATACTATTGTTTGCTTCCGTCCTGATCTCAACAGCCACACAACCTTCACCAATCGAGAATGACGTCGTTGGATCCGCAAAGTCGAACTACAACTATGAGGGTATTTTCAGTGAGTTATATAATACTTTTTCGGAATGTCATCCATGGGGCATACGAGTCGTCCAATTTATGTAATTTTGTATTCGGCGGCTCAGATCACGAATCCAAGGGTACTTGTGAGTTTGTGGTATCGTTTGCTATTGTTTGTTTGACATATAAATTTTTTCTATTTTAGACGTATACTAACTTCTCATTTTGGACTATAAAATACAAAATTGAATTTCTACAAAATGAGACAGTAAAATAAGACAAGTTAATATATGCTCAAAATGGAAAAGTAATATGACAAACAATACTAGAACGATCCCACAAACTCGTTGGCACTCTCGAATTTGCGATTCGAGGTGCCGAATGGAAGATCACATAAATTGGACGACCGATGGGTTCCACGAGTGACGCTCCCAAAAAGTATAGTAAAACTTGCTGAAAATACCTTCACATTGGTAGTTCGACACTACGGATCCAACAACGTAGACATCGTTGCGACTAGAGGTCTGCACGGGAAGATGTGAGCACGTACAAGTGCGATCAAATTAAAAATAGATTTATATGCAAATAATAAAAATAAAATAGACTTTTGCAAATTTTAAAAAATGTCATTACGTCATATGTTTTGGCTTTTTCTTTGTATAATTTTTTTTAAATACAAAATTTTTTGAACTAAAAAAAAATGCGTAAAGTGGTCATTCTCTGTTTATTGTTGTTTACGATTTTCGGATTAGAAGAATGGACGGAGTGATACTTCGATCCGGACCATTATCCGAACAATAACAAGAAAGTCAATGAATCGAAAATTATTTCCCTACTAAAAGCATTTGGCATTTTCTTGATAAATAAATAAAAATACCAAAAATTTTGGTGTTTCATTTCTATGTTTGGAATTCTCGCAAACTTTATTCTCTCTGCATAATTTTAGAAAATTTTAATTCTTTGTAGGAAATTTTTTCTAAAAATAAACCGTAATACCAACTTTTAAAATTATTTTATCCCTATATTAAAAAATTATACCAAACTTTAATACATTTCCAAAATAATTCAACTAGGTTTTTTTCATAATTATTTTAATAACAACTATACCGCAAACTGAACTACAAGTTAGTATTTACACCCTCCAACAACTAATTATTGTATTATGTTAGCATATGTCCCAAGGACAATGATATTATATCGATAAATGTAAAATTTATATGATTACTCTCAAAACACATTTAATAAACCAATATTTTACTTAAAGTATGCAATTATTTATGTAAAATATGTATTTATCAATATGTTAGTGAAAATATACATATAAAAACAGAAAGTTTGTTCAAACGACAATATTTTTAACAAAATTAACAAAAACGAAAAAAGTTTGGTGAAATTAGTAGCTGAGACATGTTCTGCCAAATCAGTTGGCAAAAAATTGATAGGTTCAATTTTTGCCAACTACGTTGGCGGTAAATAAATTTTTTTCAATTTTCGCCAATTCAGTTGGCAAATTTTTATTATCTTATTATTAAATTTTTTTTTTTTTTTAATTTTTTTGTCACGGTGCAGGAGGATAGTCTATTGGAGATATTAAAAAATCTCGAAAATTCACCCCTGCCTCCCCCTGCACCATGAGCTCCCTCCTCGGCACAATGACAAATTTTCGCCTTCAGCCAACTGAGATGACGAAAAGTTTCTTTGTTACTATTTTTTTCAAACTTCTTTCGTTTTGCTTAATTTTGTTAAAATTATTTTCGTTGGAACAAATTTTCTCTTATAAAAAAAATATAGAAAAATGTTGACTTATCTCCCACTTTATTTATCATATTTTACGGTGTATCCCACTATTTTTTCATAATGTATAAGTTCTTCCACTTTTGATGAAATACGTCCAAAAGTAACGGTCAACCCATTCGACCAAAAAAAATTGGACGAAAATATCCTCATCTTCTTCCTATTTCCTCTTTCCTCTCACCCCTCGCCCCCCTCTCCCCACCACGGTCGCCACCGTCGACCTCCCTCTCTGCCACCGCCCCTGCTCCCCCCCTCCCCGCCACAACCCCGTTCCTCCCCTCCCTGTCCCCGCTCCCACTAGCAGCAACAACAACAACAGAGGCACGCGAGCGGCGGCGAGCAGCGACGACGGGTGCTGCTGCTGTCACGCCCAGTCCCAAAAATACGTAGGACTAGGACACGTAAGCATGTCAGCCGCATGGATATGGCAACTCCAATATATGGAAACCAAAATCCACACGTACGCTGTAATATGAATATCAATCCACAAGTGGTATAAACATATGTCACAAGTCACAGGGTATAATCTAAATCTCATCCACGAAAATCAAATATAAATAAATAACCAATATCTATGAAACTAGATCTCAACACAAAGTATCTGAAGATGATAGTTGGATGGAAACAAATCCACTACCAACTAGAATATAAGAGCAAATACAATATAAGTACACCACAACAAACACAATATAAGAATATCAGCTAATAATCACGGCTCGAAGAGAAGACATCCTCGAAACATATGTAACCATCCGAATCTGCGCTCCTGCGAATACTTAAGAACAGATACACCTGGAAGGGCCAGGTCCTCAGAGAGACATAACAAGATACATAAAAGTATGTCAATAAAGTACTGAAATAAATATCCAATGGGTCGTCTAACCGTCTAAGTGAATGCAGTTTGAGAATAACTTTCTAACAAGTGGGCTATCTGGCTAAAAATGGGATTGGCGTGACTCTCTCGGAGAATCAGGGGTCTCAAAGCATGTCGTCTTTTGAACGGCAGAGGCCGCCAATTGTATAGGGGTCATCACCGCCAGTATCTCCAGCGGAGCTTCCGGGTTACAATAAGGAAAAAGTGCAAAGGAGCCCAAATGCGGTACTTGTTGTTCTCCCCACCCCATGCTCTAAGCATGTCACATCCATGACACGATTTGGTTCATAGCCTATTCTTTAGTACCCTAGCCCAATCTTGCAACCAAACAAGGACAAGGATTGGACCACCGTACTACAATAGGCTATGTCCATGGATCTCTAATAACTGCTAAGTCTTCTAACATATAAAGTTTCTATCAGCAGTCATCCCTAACGCACAACCCATACGTACAGGAGGCCAGACCTGTCACGTAGTCCATGATCTATATGAGACTCACACTCGTGTAACAACTGTGTCACGGCCAATGAACCTAATGATGCTACATGATAATGGGTAGTCTCATAAACAAGGTCAATGCAAATACATAAATAAAAATATACCGCGACGACACCGTCGTGTGCATTTTATATAACAATTAAAATATATAAACTAAAGACAAAAAATAAAGATGCATGCAACATATGGAATATGAATAACAGTACAATGACAAGGTATACTTGCCTGGCAAGAAAGCTGCGATGTACCAATAACCTGCTCCAGAAGTCGCGCAGAACAAATCCAACATCCTATGTACATATAATATAATACAATAAAATCATTAGTCATTACACCAGCACATACACAACCCTATTTACACTGGACTCAGGGGTACACTAGGGGTGGCACTAGTCATCCAACACGGTCAATTACGCGTTGAATTACGCAGGGTCACATCTTTATGTGCTGTACACGATCAGACAGTCAACTGACAGGTGTCTAAGCCAGTACGTTAATGTACGCAAGGCAGTCAACTACATGTTCTTAGGGTCAACATGGTCAAGGTGAATACGGGATAGTCCACAGTGTCCTAGGGTTGTATAATACATACATATATAGTCACAACTATTATTTAGCATTTAATTACATATATAACCATATGATTATATAATAATATAACCAGTAAATTATTTACATAACTATTTGAATACATATATTAAATATGTACATAAATATATATACCAATTAATAGCATGCTAATGAATAACTAAATATACATATACTAGATATATTTATATATTCCAAACTGAATAATATTTGCGTACGCGTACGTGCACGAACGCGAGTTGGGTTTACCGACTCAGGGTCCGATATCCGCTAACTGTGGTACAATAATACTAATGTCCTACTGGCACACACACGAACACACATAAAAAGGAGAAGACAGACAGGTTCGTACCTCGGGGTACGTGTACGGATACGACAGTGAGGTTGACGATGATGCGATGATGATGATAGGATGATGATGACGACGATATTGATGAGATGACGATGAGGTGATGATGATGATGGTCACGACGATGATAGGATGACGATGATGCGATGATGATGATGGGATGATGGTGAGTTATAGTGATAATGACGACGATGATGATAATAGAAGATGGTGATGATGATGGCAATGGCCACGGTGGTGATGTTGATGATCATGCTGATGGAGATGGTGTCCGCCGGAGTCCGGTCGGGGGGGGAGGTCCGGCAAGGAGGAGGAGGACAGGGCGCAGGGAGGCTCGGGTGATGGCAGTGGTGAAGTTGATGATGATGATGGTGGCTGGGAGCAGGAGGAGATGGAGGTCGGGGTAGTTTGTGATGGGGGAATCCCGGTGGGTCGAGGAGATCCGGCTGGAGGAAAGAAGTCGGAGAAGAGGGAAGTACTGGTGGCGGTGTAGGAGGTCGAGGGTGACGATGATGGGTGTCATGACCCGATTCCGTAGAATCGTTTGAGGCATCCCCCGAATCGTGACCGCCGTACGGGCCTGGGGTTGCGCCCGCACAAGGCTTTAATGATTTGCATAACAAGCACATATTCAGAGTACGCAGATAAATTGAAACACAGATTTGAAACATGGAAAAGTTCTCTTTATTGATAATGAACATATATTACAAACTCCTGAACGAGTTAGCTAATATGCCGCACGGGCTTACAAAAGTGTTGACTCAAAATGAGATAGCAGTCCTGTACATTACATCCCTTTATAAACTCAAAATAATAAAGACCTCAAGGCTGGAGGACGACTTTGCCACGAAGCTGCATTGTGTATGGAAAGTTGCAAGCTTCTTCTTCAAGTACTTCAAAATGCGGCACGGTCAGGATGCGCCAACAACTGGACTGGATCGGAAAAACGACTTTGTCTCCTCGCTCGGTTCGCCTTGGTGCGGAGAACCTGTTTCAACGAGGGTCAGTATGTCAAAATATACTGGTGAAGGCGAGCTAACCTGACTTTACCAATCAACACGTTGTTTTAATGAAGCATGCATATTTTATGGGTTTCTATCTTGCCTTAGTTTATTTACAAGTAAGCAGCATATAGAATTTACTGAAATGAACGTGCCACCGTTCGGTGGATTTTACCTGCCCGTCTGAATTACCTACACAATACTTACCTTGCCTTCCCTGCCACGAAGACACAAGTTAGTTTGCAACAGGTTTAAATATACACGATAAACACACGATGCATTGCAAACCATATTCACACGATAAATACATGAGGCATTGCAAGCATATACACACGAGGATCACTGGCTTGATGCCATAATGGACTAGTCAAGGACAAGGATACCATGCAACGAGAACACGAGGAGCTCATTAAATATGATGCGTTGCAAGCCATCCAGTCCGCACACGATTGACTATAAAAACGAAGTCTGCCCGGATCGGATCGGTGCCAGTGCCCCAGCGACCGTCCGCAGAACTTATATCCTTGTGCACAAGTTGTCCGTGATCGAACACACGATGTTTAGTTAAATTATCACTTCACGCAGTTGAGGCAACACGAGTAATGCATGATTCATTTTGCATAGCCTCTAGGAACAATTATGCGCATACAAGATATGATTCATAAATAGCTCAATTTATAGAAGAAGATATATTCTAACTACAATTGATGCATATGATGAACATTCCGAACGAACAAGCATGCAAGTAAGTAACCGTTCACAAGTTGATTGACAAGCGGTATTATCCAAGACTATTCTCTCTTTTATCTTGGTATCTTTTATTATTACTTGGTATCGTCTGATCGAGACTAAGAAGAGTGCACGATTTTAGGGTGTGAAGCTTGAAAGCAGGGCTAGCTAATCGGGATGGTAGCCACTCACTTAGATTGTTGGAAGGGAGAAGGAAAGAGGCGCTTCACGACTCCGCTCGCAAGCCGCCTACTGCTCGTTCACCTGCATTACGAACAGCTCGATCAATACCTCTTCCACTTTTCCAATCTCGAAATTGAAGTGCAGTTCAATGAACAAAAACAATGAAAACTATCGAAATCGTTCAAGAAAAACAAGCAAATCCCAAAACCAACTCAAAGCATTAAAGCAACAAGCGACATCGAAAACTGAGGCAATAAAAGATAGCAGCGGAGAGGTCCCTCCTGACTCTGCCGCTAAGTCGATCCCGGGGGCACGGTCCACTGAATATGGGAATCGATTCCGAAGAAACAAATCCATAACGAGGATGAGTTCTTAATTCAATCTATCCCGATCCAACGATACCGTCTTGTGTTTCTTAGCCGCGCTTCCCGCACCGGGGGAACGGAGCGCTACAATGGGGTGGTCGGCGGAGGCACTCGACGAGGGAAGAGAGAGGATGAGCGGAGGAGGCAATGGTGGTGGTGTTGGTTCGTGCAGCGGGGGTGGGGGAGCTCGGCTGTGGTGGTTATGGAGGTCTGGCCGGAGACGGCTGGAGTCAGGCGGGGGGGGGGGTTCTCTGCGGGGAAGGAGGAAGAGGACTCGACTGCTCGGGGTGGAGGAGTTCAGCAGGCTGTGGGCTCCGGGGTGCTCGATGCCGACGACTGCGGGCAGAGTGCAGCATGGTGTGCAGAGGGAGGTGCGGCGCTGCTCTCAGGCGAGAACTCCGGCGAGGTCAGGGTGGTCGGAGTCGGCTGCGGGGAGGAGGAGGAAGAGGGTGAACAGGGAGAGAAGGGGGTCGGCTAGGAGTTGGGTTAGGGTGATTTAGGTTTTAGGTAAAAAAGAAATCAAGGTATATTTATATGTAAAGAGGTAGAATTTTGAGGTTGACCTAGGGTTTGATGTTTGACCTAGGGTTTGGACTTGGTAAACATTCCTTGGGGTGGGCCTTGGGCTTACATGGGGATGTTTGGAGGGCTAGGATTTACATGTTTTAAAATACAAGGATAGATTTAAATGGGGGCGATGTTTGTGCGTTGCACATTCCAAAAAATTACGGAAAATTCATATGAAAGGGAAAAATGGATTTCTTCGTATATTGTCCAATGGTGTGGGCACCTTAATGCATTTTTGCATAAAAATGCCCAACAATTGGGAAATTGCACAAAGATAGAAATTAGATTTAAATTATTTAAAATCAATACGCACGGTATTTTCGAATTAATTAGAAGTACATGGGATAACATTAGGTGGGACACAAGGGTCATGGACATGGAGAGCTCATGATAGAATATTATCAAAATTGGGTTGCACAAAACAGTCAAGGTGGTGTCTCCAATTTTGATTGGAACGCACAAGGATACAAATTATAATTAATTTAGAATTAAATGCAATCGTCTGCGATGAATATTGTGTGACTAAAATGTAGCACAAGAGAGCATAATTATAAGTTACACAATGGTCAGGATGGAAGATGGGCACGCCTAGGACAAGGGTGCGAAATTGGTAGGAAAGCAATGGCTAGGGTAGTGCTCCAATTATCGAAGCAACGATAACGTGCCCTATGTGACATAAATATTGTAAAATTAAATAAAAATACCGTGTCCTATTTTCAATTGGATAGAAACCAGCCCTAATTTCACTATCTAAGCCAAGTAGGCCTAATTTTTGGTGTGGGGGTTTACAATCTACCCAACTTAAAATAATTTTGTCCTCAAAATTAAACTAGGGTAGGACTTCTCTATCTAATCTCACTTGATCACTATCTAAAAGAATTTTTCTCAAGTTAACAATGTGATTTCTACTCAACTTAGAATTTACCCATCTATCATATAAGGCTATACATCTAAGAAAACTATTCCTCGAATCATTTAATCATGTTATTCAATCCTCCAAAGTTTTTAACACCCAAATATATCATATATGATACGCCCTTAATTACGAAAGATAAATATCAAGTATTGTGATTGGCCTATGGGGTATATCTAGTACTCTCTGTATATCATACTTATACTACGCATGAGGTTTCGTCCTTCCGAAATAAAGAAGGACGAAAAACAATAATAACGAGTTCAAGGGGGAGGTAATAGATTAGAAGTATGGGGATCAAGGCGTTTAATGAATTCAAGAGGAATTGTCAAGGCAGTTGTGGATTAAAATCTATTTTGGTAATTCTTATTCACATGCTCGTATCGGTACAGTTATGTAACTGATATGATATGCTCAGACATATCTAGAGGACAAGTACATTCGTCTACTAATCACTACATATCTCAATCCACGTAAAGTAGTTATACCAAGGGCGAACCAAGCGCACTAAGGTTAGCTAGACCTTAATAAATTGATTCTGAAATATATTAATGTATGCATCCACTAACACATATATCATGAACAAGCTCGATAAAAGACTAAGCTTGCAAAACTAGGCTATAAAATAGCAGCATAAGTCAAGGTAGTATATAAAATATAAATGCGCTAGATCATGATGAAACAATGTACATAATAATTCAAGTTCACAAGAAGTTAAGACTCTAAAGTCTCTACAGTTGTCATACTAACTCCCTGTCTAAGTCGTTAGTCGACCAAATAGGGTATGGGCTTCTAGGTTCTTATAATATGGATAAACATATCTTCTTATGCTAGCATACAGTTAATATCATTCAGTTACACTTCAATAATATGTCAAGAGGACTATGCGTTACTAGGTTGTGAGGCATACTACCCAACTTAAAAGAATTAAACTAATACTGTGACGGTCTTAAGGGGATCCTACAAAATAACCTTGCACATGTAAACAAAGCAGAAACTTTTATTATGGTATATGAGGAAAGATCTTGGTACTCATTAAGGTCTCATATTGCATTATATAGGTAAGGGTCACCTTATGTAAGTCCCCTGATTTTCAGAATTGTAACTTCGGATTTTTCCCAATTTTCTGGTATTTTTCGGGAATTAAAACCTAGGCGTTGGTAATTCAATGATTTTTAATTTCGGTTAATTCATATTAAAATATTATGGAAATAATATTTTATGGTGTAAAATGGGAAACCGGACACAGGGTAATTTTCCGTGAATTTATTGGACTCCGGAAACCCGTTTAAAGCCCAGAAGACCCATGCAGATTTTAAACCGAATTTAATCCGTGCCAACGCCCGACATCCCCATGAGAGCCGAAGCCCAGCCCGAGGAGCGTTGACCCGTTGACCCAGCCCGAATCCTAGGTCTAATCCTATTCCAATTCCTGTAATGTATAAATACAGGTTCCCCTAGTTTTTCTCCAATTAAAAAAAGAAAACAAGGAAAACCCTAATCCCAAATTCCCCCAAATCATAACCTAACCCTAACCCTAATCTAGCCGTCGGCTACCCCCCCGCCGGAGCAGCCGATCCCCTGCCGCACGTACTCCCCGCTGCCCCCACCGACGCCGACCCGACTCCGATCGTCCCCGAGGCCGACCTTGTCGACTCTTCCCTCGTCCCCGACTTCTTCTTCCCACAGCATCCACCACCGCTCCCCTGTCACCGCCGCCGATCAACGCCACCGCTCCTCCCAAGTCCGCCCAGCCTTGCACCCTTGACCCCGACGCCTTCCTCCCCGACAGCGACTGTACCCGAGTCGACTTACCTCCGCCTCGTCGACAACCGCCCCCGGCACCCCGAGCAGCGCCCTCGCCCCGCGTCTCCTCCACCGCCGACCCGCGCTGGCACTTCCCCGTCCGGCGGTGCACCCCGCACCCGACCTCACCGCGCCGTCGCAGACCCGACTTCTTCGCCGGAACCCTGGACGACTCCCCCGCCGCTCGACGAGACTCCTCCGCCCAGCAGTTCGACTCCTCCCGATCGCCTCCTCTGCTCGCCTCTCCCTGAGCTCCGCCCAGCCGTGCCACCCTCCGACGAGCTCCGGCAACGTGCCCAAACCCTAAACCCTAGAACGCAGCGGACACAAAACAGTACAGCAGGACACAGCACCGTGTCAAGGAGACACACGGACACAGGGACGCAGGACACGAAGGATCCCCTCGGACACGGAAAATCGGACTTCACGGAGCCCTGTTCAGGTACCCGTTTCTCTCGACTCGCAACTCCGATTTCGATTCCGTCAATTGCTATGCGTAGACTGTATAACCCTCTCGGTGCCCGTGCAACCCGCTCGGTGCATCGCGTCCTGTGGTGATCGCATACCGCGATCCAAAAACAGGAAAATCAACACCCTGTTTCACCCCGGAACGGAGTCCGCCCCGCCAATCGGGACGACTTGGTCGCACGCGGTCTTTACCAAACTGTGCGCGACATTGATACGGTCGTGTAGGATTTCGCAGAAGTCGATTCGGAGGTGCGTGCACCCCGGAATCAACGCGTATCCGCCGACGACACCCCGTATCCGACCTTTCTGGAACTTGCTGTAACTTCGTGTACACACGTCGGATCGAGACGAAACTTGTACCATCGGACTCGTAGCAATACGCTGGTCCTGTGGGTCAAGTTTGGTTCGATTCTGAGAACGTTGACGAAATCGCGTGTCGTGGGCCCCACAGGCTCCACTTGACGGGCGATTTTGTGATCGGCTCATCGGAATCCAATTCTGGAAGTTCCGTTGGGTTCGTATCATCGTTCCTGACTTGTAGACACTGAGTTTGCGGAAATTGGAGACCTTTGACCCTGACACGCTTTTCGGTGCAAAGCGGGCCCGCATGTGGACCCCGTTTTGACCCGAAAGTGTCGTTTTTGCCCTTGTGTCCAAATTGGACTCAAGGACAGGCGTTTCTAGCTATTTGATATTTTCTGAATCTAATGGTGATGTTTATTTCAGCAACCGGAGTAGTATCTGCAGATCACACTGAGACCAGAGCTACAGTTGGATCCAGGACCCCAGGCAAGTGTACCTTGCCAAACTTTGCAGTATTGTTACATATTTTTCTTGCTTCATTATATTGCTGTGCATGCTTAACCTAGGACCGTGTGACGTACTTAGCGTCCGATTATCAGTCGGGTGCCGACACCGTACGCGGTGTTGGGTACGGTCACCTAGAGATGGACATTCGTGACACTATATACTCTCGTACTTGTCTTACCAAGTACACCTTGACCCAGGACACTTGACACTACTCATGAGACAGGATCTTCCCGAGATATTCGTGGTGATTCTGTATAGAATACAGGACATGGACATCGTATTCTTAGATATTAGATGACTTGTTGCATTGAGAGATGATTGTGCGTGACATGGACATGGTGCATCGTGGACATGAGACGTGTGATTACATGGGGTGGGGAGAGACACACAGGCTACAGGCTGTTTCGTATATCTATCTACTACTATTGTGAGGCCTCAGACTCTCGTCGTAGAGCTAGGCACATTACGTGTTTATTACCGCTACCGGCTCCCAGACACAGAGCTTGTAGTGGCTTCAGCCTGAGACTAGTGATGCTCTCACTTGCATTTCCACATAGATGGTTATATAGCTTACCCTATTTATTGCATTTTGCTGCACTGCATTTATTTTGGCTTGTATTTTCTGTACCTTGCTGTCCCCTGAGGACCTGGATCCGGACTTTGTCCCCAGGACTAGCAGAGGAGATCCCCCTAGAGTTATACAGTACAGGAGCATTATCAGGAGCAGAAGCAGGAACAGGAGCAGATACAGGAGCTGTACCGACACCAGAGGACGGGATCGTACCAGAGGACTTCTCCTGGGTATTGGTTTGAGATACTCATTTACTTCTGTTCCTATTTACTTTACTTCCAGTCTATTGCATTTTTGTATTAGACTTGTGTTCTCGGATTGTTCTCCGAGACTCTTTATTGAGATATGCTAGCTTATATTTACTTGTTTTATTCTGGCATTTGATCTGTGATTATCTGTTGTGGATGAGATTAGTATAGACTGTGACTATTTATATTGGACCTGCTTATTACAGCTTAAGTATGCCCTGATGGATCCATTAAATTGGGTTGTCCATCGGTGCGTACTGCTGGCCATTATCACGCATCCGGTCCCTCGGTATTTTGGGACTGGGGCGTGACATGGTTTTTGTGGTGGCCCATGCAGGTCAACGACTAAATTGTTCGGTTTTAACTTAGGAACCGAGCAAGCCTGCAATAAGAATAGGATAAGTTTTAGGATCTCATCCACTTGCTTGAAACGTTCTTGACATCTATATCAGATTCAGATTTATTTCCTGACTTGCATCCTGCCTTGATTCTTGTGCGCCTCTTATTGTTTATTTTGGTTGCAGAGTTATGGATTCACGATCAAACAACGAGACTCATCCAGAAATACCACAAGGTGCTGTGATAACCAACAGAGATGAAGTGACACCAGTTAGTGAAGGTCCATCATCACAACAAGCAAGTCAGCATGCCTCGAGAATCCCGGAAGATGACGTTCCACCATCGACGCAGCTAGCTCCACCGATGCCTACCATTCCACAAGGGCAGGCTATGGACGAACAACAAATGTTTCGAATGTTCTACGCGATGATGCAAGCCCATCAGAAGGTTCAGAAAGAAGCTCAGCAAAACCAAGTGGAGAAGTTCATCGATAGATTTAGCTCGGAGTTACGGAAGTTAATCAGCCCCACTGCAACTACCTTAGACGAGGATGTTCTTACTACAGCAAGACCCATGGAGTGCGACACAAGGATAGAGTCCAGCCAGAAGCGGCCGTATGCATCAGCACCAGACCAAGCACAACAAGAAAGAGTCGCAAAGCGACTACAGATGAATCCACCACCGAGTGCAGCACCAAGAACCTCATTTCTTCCTACTTGTCAACATTGTCGCAAGATAGGCCATACTGAAAGAGAATGCAGACGCAAGTTAGGATTATGCTTAATATGCGCGTCCAACCAACATTTAGCCAAGGATTGTCTTCAGCATCGAGGGAAAACAGTGACGATTCATCAACCAGCCACATCAGCACCAGCCGGAGCACCACAGGACCAAGTTGCAAAGAAGTCTCACGTACACCAGCCATCAGAAGCATCTCCACAGTCTCTACCTATCTGTCAATATTGTCGCAAGCGAGGCCATACTGAGGACGAGTACAGACGAAAGAAGAGACTATGTTTAGCTTGCGGATCCAGTCAGCATTTAAAGAAGGAATGCCCCGAACGTCGAGACAGAGCACCAATGAATAACCAACAAGCACTACCAGCACCGGGGCCAGCCTATCCAGCATTAGGAGCACCACAAACGGAAGTCCAAGAAGTCCTACCACCAGCCCCAGGAGAAAATCAGCCGAGGCCACCCTTGGCACCACAAGCAACACTCTTCCAGCAGGCTCAACAACAACGGAGGAATCAACTACAAGGACGTGAACAAGCTCCAGCAATGACTTTTAGAGGACGCGCAGACTCATGGAGTAGCTGATGCGCATAATTTTTTCGTAGTTTTCTATTTCTAGATTTGTTTTATCTCGTGCCTATTGGTTCGTGACCTCAGCCTTAACCTATGTAACTTTAAACTTGCTTATAATTGATAACAATAGAGATTATAGAGTCTTTTGCTATTGTGCTTATCTTGTGATTGTTTTGAGAACTTGAATAATTTGTACCTCCTTTCATCATCATCTAGCGTACTTAAATTTGTTGTACTTGACTTATGCTGCTATTCTATAGCCTAGTTTTGCAAGCTTATTCTTTATCGAGCTTGTTCATGACATATGTATTAGTGGACTGGTACATTAATACAATTGTCTATTCAGAATCAGTGTATTACGGTCTGATCAACCTTAGTGCATTTTGGTTCGCTCTTCGCACGACTACTTTACGTGGATTGAGATATAGTTGACCAGTATACTTGCCTTCTAGATACGTCTGAGCATATCGTATCAGTTATGTAACTGTACTAATACGAGCATATGAATAGGATTACCAATAGGATTTCAATCCACAACAACTTGACAATTCCCATTTGGAATTCGTTAAAACGCCTTGATCCTGATACTTCAAATCTATTACCTCACCCTTGAACTCTTTATTATTGATCTCTGTCTTCCCTTATTTCGGAAAGACGAAACCTCGTGCTTGGTATAAGTTGATATATAGACAGTATTAGATATCCCCCACCGGCCGGTCACATTATTGATGACCCTTTTTTTATATAATTAAGGGAATATCATAGGTGATAAGTTTGGTGTTAAAGACTTGACGATTCAATAACATGATTAAATGAGTGGGGGCATAGATTTATTAGATAAATAGTCTTAGATAATAGATGGGTAAATTCTAAGTTGGGTAGAGACCGTAATGCTCACTTGAGAGTAATTCTTAGACTGTAATCAAGTGAGACTTGACAGAGAGAAAGCCCTACCCTAATTTTAATTTCGAGGACGAAATTTTTATAAGTTGGGTAGATTGTAAGTCCCCTGATTTTCAGAATTGTAACTTCGGATTTTTCCCAATTTTCTGGTATTTTTCGGGAATTAAAACCTAGGCGTTGGTAATTCAATGATTTTTAATTTCGGTTAATTCATATTAAAATATTATGGAAATAATATTTTATGGTGTAAAATGGGAAACCGGACACAGGGTAATTTTCCGTGAATTTATTGGACTCCGGAAACCCGTTTAAAGCCCAGAAGACCCATGCAGATTTTAAACCGAATTTAATCCGTGCCAACGCCCGACATCCCCATGAGAGCCGAAGCCCAGCCCGAGGAGCGTTGACCCGTTGACCCAGCCCGAATCCTAGGTCTAATCCTATTCCAATTCCTGTAATGTATAAATACAGGTTCCCCTAGTTTTTCTCCAATTAAAAAAAGAAAACAAGGAAAACCCTAATCCCAAATTCCCCCAAATCATAACCTAACCCTAACCCTAATCTAGCCGTCGGCTACCCCCCCGCCGGAGCAGCCGATCCCCTGCCGCACGTACTCCCCGCTGCCCCCACCGACGCCGACCCGACTCCGATCGTCCCCGAGGCCGACCTTGTCGACTCTTCCCTCGTCCCCGACTTCTTCTTCCCACAGCATCCACCACCGCTCCCCTGTCACCGCCGCCGATCAACGCCACCGCTCCTCCCAAGTCCGCCCAGCCTTGCACCCTTGACCCCGACGCCTTCCTCCCCGACAGCGACTGTACCCGAGTCGACTTACCTCTGCCTCGTCGACAACCGCCCCCGGCACCCCGAGCAGCGCCCTCGCCCCGCGTCTCCTCCACCGCCGACCCGCGCTGGCACTTCCCCGTCCGGCGGTGCACCCCGCACCCGACCTCACCGCGCCGTCGCAGACCCGACTTCTTCGCCGGAACCCTGGACGACTCCCCCGCCGCTCGACGAGACTCCTCCGCCCAGCAGTTCGACTCCTCCCGATCGCCTCCTCTGCTCGCCTCTCCCTGAGCTCCGCCCAGCCGTGCCACCCTCCGACGAGCTCCGGCAACGTGCCCAAACCCTAAACCCTAGAACGCAGCGGACACAAAACAGTACAGCAGGACACAGCACCGTGTCAAGGAGACACACGGACACAGGGACGCAGGACACGAAGGATCCCCTCGGACACGGAAAATCGGACTTCACGGAGCCCTGTTCAGGTACCCGTTTCTCTCGACTCGCAACTCCGATTTCGATTCCGTCAATTGCTATGCGTAGATTGTATAACCCTCTCGATGCCCGTGCAACCCGCTCGGTGCATCGCGTCCTGTGGTGATCGCATACCGCGATCCAAAAACAGGAAAATCAACACCCTGTTTCACCCCGGAACGGAGTCCGCCCCGCCAATCGGGACGACTTGGTCGCACGCGGTCTTTACCAAACTGTGCGCGACATTGATACGGTCGTGTAGGATTTCGCAGAAGTCGATTCGGAGGTGCGTGCACCCCGGAATCAACGCGTATCCGCCGACGACACCCCGTATCCGACCTTTCTGGAACTTGCTGTAACTTCGTGTACACACGTCGGATCGAGACGAAACTTGTACCATCGGACTCGTAGCAATACGCTGGTCCTGTGGGTCAAGTTTGGTTCGATTCTGAGAACGTTGACGAAATCGCGTGTCGTGGGCCCCACAGGCTCCACTTGACGGGCGATTTTGTGATCGGCTCATCGGAATCCAATTCTGGAAGTTCCGTTGGGTTCGTATCATCGTTCCTGACTTGTAGACACTGAGTTTGCGGAAATTGGAGACCTTTGACCCTGACACGCTTTTCGGTGCAAAGCGGGCCCGCATGTGGACCCCGTTTTGACCCGAAAGTGTCGTTTTTGCCCTTGTGTCCAAATTGGACTCAAGGACAGGCGTTTCTAGCTATTTGATATTTTCTGAATCTAATGGTGATGTTTATTTCAGCAACCGGAGTAGTATCTGCAGATCACACTGAGACCAGAGCTACAGTTGGATCCAGGACCCCAGGCAAGTGTACCTTGCCAAACTTT
The DNA here is from genome assembly GCA_036927795.1 of Iris macrosiphon. NCBI lineage: Eukaryota > Viridiplantae > Streptophyta > Magnoliopsida > Asparagales > Iridaceae > Iris > Iris macrosiphon. The sequence goes on along the minus strand of JAYESA010000012.1, from coordinate 175,055,562 downwards.
GCAGTATTGTTACATATTTTTCTTGCTTCATTATATTGCTGTGCATGCTTAACCTAGGACCGTGTGACGTACTTAGCGTCCGATTATCAGTCGGGTGCCGACACCGTACGCGGTGTTGGGTACGGTCACCTAGAGATGGACATTCGTGACACTATATACTCTCGTACTTGTCTTACCAAGTACACCTTGACCCAGGACACTTGACACTACTCATGAGACAGGATCTTCCCGAGATATTCGTGGTGATTCTGTATAGAATACAGGACATGGACATCGTATTCTTAGATATTAGATGACTTGTTGCATTGAGAGATGATTGTGCGTGACATGGACATGGTGCATCGTGGACATGAGACGTGTGATTACATGGGGTGGGGAGAGACACACAGGCTACAGGCTGTTTCGTATATCTATCTACTACTATTGTGAGGCCTCAGACTCTCGTCGTAGAGCTAGGCACATTACGTGTTTATTACCGCTACCGGCTCCCAGACACAGAGCTTGTAGTGGCTTCAGCCTGAGACTAGTGATGCTCTCACTTGCATTTCCACATAGATGGTTATATAGCTTACCCTATTTATTGCATTTTGCTGCACTGCATTTATTTTGGCTTGTATTTTCTGTACCTTGCTGTCCCCTGAGGACCTGGATCCGGACTTTGTCCCCAGGACTAGCAGAGGAGATCCCCCTAGAGTTATACAGTACAGGAGCATTATCAGGAGCAGAAGCAGGAACAGGAGCAGATACAGGAGCTGTACCGACACCAGAGGACGGGATCGTACCAGAGGACTTCTCCTGGGTATTGGTTTGAGATACTCATTTACTTCTGTTCCTATTTACTTTACTTCCAGTCTATTGCATTTTTGTATTAGACTTGTGTTCTCGGATTGTTCTCCGAGACTCTTTATTGAGATATGCTAGCTTATATTTACTTGTTTTATTCTGGCATTTGATCTGTGATTATCTGTTGTGGATGAGATTAGTATAGACTGTGACTATTTATATTGGACCTGCTTATTACAGCTTAAGTATGCCCTGATGGATCCATTAAATTGGGTTGTCCATCGGTGCGTACTGCTGGCCATTATCACGCATCCGGTCCCTCGGTATTTTGGGACTGGGGCGTGACACCTTAAGTCTTAATCATAATGCTCATAGAACATGTGTCAATAGTAAGAATAGAAAAGTTACTGGCCTTCAAGGGAAAGGAGATGTAACTTGTATCGAGGTGTGGTACAAGTTATGCGATCTAAAAACTAAGGGATAATCATCATGTCGCAATCTATAAGAATAACTTAAACTGTCAAGTTCTAATTACCAATCACATAATTCAAAATTCAAGAGTACAACCATAACCTTAGCATCTATATATCCTAACATAGAATAAATCACTTGGTTTATAATCAGAGGTGCCAGGTGGTACGAGTTGAAAGATGAAGAAAAAGAAGAACATAATTTAGTCGTCGCGCAATTAGCGAACGTTAAGGTCGCAGAGGAACAATATATGAAATTAAAATAGGGGGCTCTAGGTAGCATCATGATTTTCTAAGGGGGGTGGTATGCTAGTTGCTATGTTCGAGGTATGATCAAGGAAAAAGTGTTGATTACATTCCTCTTGGCTTCCTAAGGTACTGTCTGCTAATAATAAGGCAATGATCTAAGTTTATAGTTCTCCAATACTATCTAATTATGAAGGTTAGGTTCAGTCCTAATATTTAATTTTGGTTTTCTATTGGTTCCTCAATACTAGGGTAAAATATTATGGTAAAGCTTCTAACTAACTCTAGTAGTGTCTATACTACTCTCAAGTCTTCATAATACATCGAGGGGTAATGGTAAACCAATCTATAGATAAGGAATTCTAGGGTTCACTAGATATTCTAAACTTAGTGGTGTATCAGCATTCTAGTTGTACTCTTAATAGGAATATTACCCTAATTATCATCTAACAACTGGGACTTCTATATTCTAGAAGGGGGCTATACTCAAGGAATTATCAGGAAAGTATATGAATCAAGCATGATACAATTATTCAAATAGAATAGATTAGAAGAAATACGAGTCGTACTCAATTGTGGATGAGATCCTATACTCTATTCCTAGGTGCAGGCTTGCTCGGTACAGTAATGTAACCGAGACAATTTGCTCTCGACCTGCATGAGCCACCACAAAAATATGTCACGTCCCAGTCCCAAAAATACGTAGGACTAGGACACGTAAGCATGCCAGCCGCATGGATATGGCAACTCCAATATATGGAAACCAAAATCCATACGTACGATGTAATATGAATATCAATCTATAAGTGATATAAACATATGCCACAAGTCACAGGATATAATCTAAATCTCATCCACGAAAATCAAATATAAATAAATAACCAATATCTATGAAACTAGATCTCAACACAAAGTATCTGAAGATGATAGTTGGATGGAAACAAATCCACTACCAACTAGAATATAAACGCAAATACAATATAAGTACACCACAACAAACATAATATAAGAATACCAGCTAACAATCATGGTTCAAAGAGAAGACATCCTCGAAACATATGTTACCATCAGAATCTGCGCTCCTGCGAATACTCAATAACAGATACACCTGGAAGGGCCAGGTCCTCAGAGAGACATAACAAGATACATAAAAGCATGCCAATAAAGTACTGAAATAAATATCCAATGGGTCGCCTAACCGTCTAAGTGAATGCAGTTTGAGAACAACTTTCTAATAAGTGGGCTATCTGGCTAAAAATGGGATTGGCGTGACTCTCTCGGAGAATCAGGGGCCTCAAAGCATGTCGTCTTTTGAACGGCAGAGGCCGCCAATTGTATAGGGGTCATCACCGCCCGTATCTCCAGCGGAGCTTCCAGGTTACAATAAGGAAAAAGTACAAATAAGCCCAAATGCGGTACTTGTTGTTCTCCCCACCCCATGCTCTAAGCATGTCACATCCATGACACGATTTGCTTCATAGCCTATTCTTTAGTACCCTAGCCCAATCTTGCAACCAAACAAGGACAAGGATTGGTCTACCGTACTACAATAGGCTATGTCCATGGATCTCTAATAACTGCTAAGTCTTCTAGCATATAAAGTTTCTATCAGCAATCATCCCTAACGCACGACCCATACGTACAGGAGGCCAGACCTGTCACGCAGTCCATGATCTATATGAGACTCACACTTGTGTAACAACTGTGTCACGGCCAATGAACCTAATGATGCTACATGATAATGGGGTAGTCTCATAAACAAGGTCAATGCAAATACATAAATAAAAATATACCGCGACGACACCGTCGCGCGCATTTTATATAACAGTTAAAATATATGAACTAAAGACAGAAAATAAAGATGCATGCAACATATGGAATATGAATAACAGTACAATGACAAGGTATACTTGCCTGGCAAGAAAGCTGCGATGTACCAATAACCTGCTCCAGAAGTCGCGTAGAACAAATCCAACATCCTATGTACATATAATATAATACAATAAAATTATTAGTCATTACACGAGCACATACACAACCCTATTTACACTAGACTCAGGGGTACACTAGGGATGGCACTAGTCATCCAACATGGTCAATTACGCGTTGAATTACGCAGGGTCACATCTTTAAGTGCTGTACACGATCAGACAGTCAACTGACAGGTGTCTAAGCCAATACGTTAATGTACGCAAGGTAGTCAACTACATGTTCTTAGGGTCAACATGGTCAAGGTGAATACGGGATAGTCCACAGTGTTCTAGGGTCGTATAATACATACATATATAGTCACAACTATTATTTAGCATTTAATTACATATATAACCATACGATTATATAATAATATAACCAATAATTTATTTACATAACTATTTGAATACATATATTAAATATGTACATAAATATATATACCAATTAATAGCATGCTAATGAATAACTAAATATACATATACTAGATATATTTATATATTTCAAACTGAATAATATCCGCATACGCGTACGTGCATGAACGCGAGTTGGGTTTACCGACTCAGGGTTCGATATCCGCTAACTATGGTACAACAATACTAATGTCCTACTGGCACACACACGAACACACATAAAAAGGAGAAGACGGACAGGTTCATACCTCGGGGTACGTGTACGGGTACGACGGTGAGGTTGACGATGATGAGATAACGATGATGCGATGATGATGATGGGATGATGATGATGACGACGTTGATGAGATGACGATGAGGTAATGATGATGATGATTACGACGATGATGGGATGACGATGATGGGATGATGGTGAGTTATAGTGATAATGAAGATGATGATGATAATAGAAGATGGTGATGATGATGACAATATGGCCATGGTGGTGATGTTGATGATCATGCTGATAGAGATGGTGTCCGCTGGAGTTCGGGTGATGGCAGTGGTGAAGTTGATGATGATGATGATGGTGGCTGGGAGCAGGAGGAGATGGAGGTCGGGGTAGTTTGTGATGGGGGAATCCTGGCGGGTCGAGGGGATCCGGCGGGAGGAAAGAAGTCGTAGAAGAGGGAAGTACTGGTGGTGGTGTAGGAGGTCGAAGGTGATGATGATGGGGTGGTCGGCGGAGGCACTCGACGAGGGAAGAGAGAGGAGGAGTGGAGGAGGCAATGGTGGTGGTGTTGGTTCGTGCAGCGGGGGAGGGGGAGCTCGGCTGTGGTGGTTATGGAGGTCTGGCCGGAGACGGCTGGAGTTCGGCGGGGAGGGGTGGTTCTCTGTGGGGAAGGATGAGGAGGACTCGACTGCTCGGGGTGGAGGAGTTCAGCGGGCTGTGGGCTCCGGGGTGCTCGATGCCTGCGGCTGCTGGCAGAGTGCAACGTGGTGTGCAGATGGAGGTGCGGCGCTGCTCTCAGGCGAGAACTCCGGCGAGGTCAGGGTGGCCGGAGTCGGCTGCGGGGAGGAGGAGGAAGAGGGTGAACAGGGAGAGAAGGGGGTCGGCTAGGAGTTGGGTTAGGGTGATTTAGGTTTTAGGTAAAAAAGAAATCAAGGTATATTTATATGTAAAGAGGTAGAATTTTGAGGTTGACCTAGGGTTTGATGTTTGACCTAGGGTTTAGGCTTGGTCAACATTCCTTGGGGTGGGCCTTGGGCTTACATGGGGATGTTTGGAGGGCTAGGATTTACATGGTTTAAAATACAAGGATAGATTTAAATGGGGGCGATGTTTGTGCGTTGCACATTCCGAAAAATTACGAAAAATTCATATGAAAAGGAAAAATGGATTTCTTCATATATTGTCCAATGGTGTGGACACCTTAATGTATTTTTCCATAAAAATGCCCAACAATTGGGAAATTGCACAAAGATAGAAATTAGATTTAAATTAATTAAAATCAATGCGCATGGTGTTTTCGAATTAATTAGAAGTACATGAAATAACATTAGGTGGGACACAAGGGTCATGGACATGGAGGGCTCAGGATAGAATATTATCAAAATTGGGTTGCACGAAACGGTCAAGGTGGTGTCTCCAATTTCGATTGGAACGCACAAGGATACAAGTTGGAATTAATTTATAATTAAATGCAATCGTCTGCGACGAATATTGTGCGACTAAAATGTAGCACAAGAGAGCATAATTATAAGTTATACAATGGTCAGGATGGAAGATGGGCATGCCTAGGATAAGGGTGTAAAATTGGTAGGAAGACAATGGCTAGTGTAGTTCTCCAATTATCGAAGCAACGATAAAGTGCCCTATGTGACATAAATATTGTAAAATTAAATAAAAATACCGTGTCCTATTTCATTTGGATACAAACCAGCCATAATTTCACTATCTAAGCCAAGTAGACCTAATTTTGGGTGAGGGGGTTTACAACTGCTACTACTGTTACTGCTGCTGGCTATGGGGAGTGGGGGCGGACAACAGGGGAGTGGAGTCGACGAAGGCGGTCGCGGGGAGGTGGCGACGGAAGGGGAGGGGGTGCAGTTGACTGTTAGGAAGAGGCATTTTTTGTCAAAAGTGTAGAATCTTGTAGATTATGGTAAAACAGTTGGGAGTATATTTTGAATATAGATAAATAAAGTGGAATATAAGTCAAAAAATTTCAAAAATATATTCTATGTATTTTTTTGTGTTACCCCCCCCGCCCCCAACAAGGTCTTATTAGGACAGGTTAAGATAACCCTTCACATCCGGGAGTCAGCAAGGCAGTTAGCTCTCCGTAATTTACAACTTCTTTTACCGTTCGGACTTGACCCGAACTATGAACTTAATTTGACCCCAGTCTGGTGTCCGGGAAACTCTCTGATTCGCGGACTCCACTTGGAATTCCAATCCGGCACAAAACTCCTCAACCCAACCACTGGCACCGGCCGGTCACTCCTAACTTATTCCACCGGCTACTTCCGGTCACCGTCTTTTCAAATTTCATCTTCCAAAGTTGAAGTAGCCAGTGGTAGCTGAAGCGAAAAATAAAATAAAAAAACTAATTTTTTATTTCCATTTTCTCTGTCTCCTCTTCTTCTTCTCGTGCTTGAATCCATGGAGTTCTCGATCGGCTCTCGAAGCTCTTCGTCCCGGTCGTTCTCGGCGACGTGATCGAGCCGTCGGTGGAGCTGATCCATGGCGATTCCTTCCGTTTCCTAGCTTCGATTTGGTTCTCGAATCGGTGAGTTTATCGGTCTTCTCGATGAACGTTTTAGTCTGTGGTGATTTTTTTTTTAGAAACTTATAGGGATTATTGAGTTGTCGATGTGCGTTTGAAATCGATTTGTGTATGCATATTTCCCGATGAAAATCTTTGTTTTGATGCAACCACTGATGATGTGCTTGTTTCTATTTTTAGTATCTTTAGGAAAAGAAAAAGAAATCATAGAGGAACAATTTTTATAGCTAAAAAAATCATAGTTTTGAACACTTTTTGCATGATTTATCTGTAAAAAATAGTTATTTATAGCTAATATCATGTCCTAAAACATAGAACAAGGAACAATTAAATTTTGTTTTCCCTTATTTTGTTATTTACATGCCAAAAACAATAGTTCGATCTTTATAATGTTATTAATGATAAAAAAGTTTCCATTTTGAGCTCTGATCTGATTCTTTTCACCATGGTTGACTTGATATATGATGCCATGGCAGGCAAGCTCTGCTGATCCAACCTATGTGCCGCGAACCGCCTTCTTCTAATTCCACCTCTGCCGCCATCATGAACAACCATCTCACCGTCGAGACCGACGACTCCTTTTCCAGCCTCATGGACTTGGCCGCAAATGACGATCTTGACGGGTTCAAGCGGTCGGCCGATCGGGATCCCTCGGCAATTGACGAGGTCGGCCTATGGTACGGCCGGAAGAAGGGCTGCAACCGCATGGTGCTCCAGCACCGGACCCCGCTGATGGTCGCTGCGACCTACGGGAGCATCCAAGTGCTTAACTTTATTCTGTCGGAATTGACGGTGGACGTTAATAGGAGCTGCGGGGATGATAAGACCACTGCACTCCATTGCGCTGCTTCCGGCGGCTCCGATAACGCCGTGGAGGCAGTCAAGATCTTGTTGTCAGCTGGAGCAGATCCTAATTCGTTTGACTTCGATGGGCTTCGACCAGCTGATGTGATTGTTGTGCCTCCTCGGCTTTTGGAAGCCGAGGTTGCTCTTGAGGAACTACTTGGGGGTTCAAGGGCCAAGGCTGCTGGAGAAGTTTATAATGATCATGCTCTTCCTGTTATGACGAGCAAGGTGTTTACGAACTCCCCACCATTGTCGTTGTCCCCAGAGGATGGCGGGTCGCCATCGTCGAACTCGACTTCCTCTCCGATGACCGTCAAATTTCCCGAGCTTCAGACTTTGATTTCCGTACCAGAGAAGAAAGAGTACCCGATCGACCCTTCCCTTCCTGACATTAAGAACAGTATCTACTCTTCGGATGAGTTCCGGATGTTTTCTTTCAAGGTTCGGCCGTGTTCCCGAGCTTATTCCCATGACTGGACCGAGTGCCCTTTCGTTCATCCGGGGGAGAATGCTAGGAGGCGCGATCCGAGAAAGTATCACTATAGCTGCGTCCCTTGCCCTGACTTCCGAAAGGGGGCGTGTCGTAGGGGAGACTTGTGTGAGTACGCGCACGGGGTGTTTGAGTGCTGGCTCCACCCGGCGCAGTACCGCACGAGGCTATGCAAGGATGGGATGAGCTGTAACCGGAGGGTTTGCTTCTTTGCTCACACAAATGAGGAGCTCCGCCCTCTCTACATGTCCACTGGATCAGCCGTGCCTTCTCCTAGATCATCGGCCTCTGCTGCAATGGAAATGGCCATGGCTATGGGACTCATGCCGGGTTCTCCGTCATCTGCTTCGGCTGCCGCTGCCATGTCTCCCTTTTCATCACCCATGTCACCATCTAGCGGGCTTTCACACTCTGTGCTTAACTGGCCGCAGCCGAACGTGCCAACACTACATCTGCCAGGAAGCAATCTCCAGTCCAGTAGGCTGCGCTCGTCTCTTAGTGCAAGAGACATGCCGGTGGATAACTACTCTATGATGCAAGACTTTGAGGCCCAGCAGCTGATCAATGATTTGTGCCTGACCCGCCTGGGTACTCCTTCGGCTGGGAATCGATCTGCCCGTTCTAAGACAATGACTCCATCGAACCTTGAGGATTTGTTCACTGCTGAGATCTTCTCATCTCCAATATACAATTCAGAGCAGGGGGCTATGTTCTCTCCATCTCACAAGACTGCGTTTCTGAACCAATTTCAGCAGCAGCAGCAGAGTCTGCTCTCGCCAATCAATACCAGCGTATTCTCTCCCAATGCCGTAGATCCCCAGCAGCTGTCTGGGCATAATACACTCCTGCAGGCCTCCCTTGCAATCTCTTCACCGGGTCGCATGTCACCCAGGGCCATAGAACCAATCTCCCCAATGAGTTCAAGGATGGCTGCCATTGCTCAACGGGAGCAGCAGCAGCAGCAGCAGTCTCTTCGTAGCCTGAGCTCCCGTGATCTGGGATCCGGTAGGTCTGCCATAGCTGATTCGTCCTTGAGCTCTTCGTTGTCCAAGTGGGGGTCACCATCTGGAGCGGCTGATTGGGGTGTGAATGGTGAAGAGCTGGGTCGTCTTAGGCGATCATCTTCCTTTGAGCTGAGATCCACTGGTGAGGAGCCCGACCTGTCCTGGGTTCATTATCTGGTGAAGGAATCCCCACCAGAGAAACTCGTGACTGCCACAACTTCAGCATCGGCAGTGGGAGGGACAAGTCCTCTGGGAACTGCAACATTGGCAACCCCTGCTGGTGGTGAACGTCGGAGTTCAACCGCTCCGATGGATGGTAATGATCAGGCTGCTGCCCTTGGTGCTTGGCTGGAACAGATGCAGCTGGATCAGATAGTAGCTTAGTGAAAATTCTAAATTCTACTTAATTTCTTTTGGAGCGAGCATGAGTAGCTTCAAATGACTCTTTAGTAAATAGTATTTTTTTTTGGTTAGTTGGAGGGTGGCATCAAGAATGGGTGAAGAGGGGAGGTCGATTTCAAGATTCATTTTCTTTAAAAAGTATTTATTTTTACTTCAACCGGAGTTAAGATAGGTAACATGGAGGGAGTTTATCTATGGGTAATGCAAGGCCTACCCAGGTAAATTGCTCCCCCGATATCTTTGATTTTGTATGTACCTTTGTCCTTAAATCTCTAAAGACAAGACTATGTCTCTTTGCATTGAAACTTGTCTAGCCTTTATTTTGTCAACTATGATATTATTTTTATGCTGTTAAACTTAATTTGGCTAAAGGATGGAAAAAACCAGGAGATGTCTGTTCTTCTTCCTTGGTCATTTGTATCTTGCAATGATGATGATGATGATGAATAGCCAGTATCATTCTGAATTGTCTCAGTTTGGCCTTCGAAAATATTGTCGTCGTCTGAGTTTCTACTGACAATTACATAAAACATAAGGATTGTGTTTCATCACGTAAGGGTTGTGTATCATGTAATGTTGAATTCATTGTTAATGCTATTATTTCAGAAGTCATTGTCCATAAGTAGTTTGTCTGTTTGATTCTTTTATTTCAATTATCTATAAGTTTGCATGTGGTAATATTGTTGTTGTCAGAACTCATGATTCTTTTATTTCGGATTTCTGACTTCCCTTCAGTTGTATATAAAACGATATTTCTCTGGGGGTTCATATTTATGGGGGAATGGTCAGCTGTGAGGTGGTTGGGATATTATTTAGTGTAGTATTTGAAGGGAAGTCTAGGACCACCTAACCTCACCAAGGATTTGGGAGTGTTTGCTTAAGATAACTATCATAACTTTGATTACATCTAACCAGCATGGCGTCAGAGTATTTTCTTTTAACAAAATGCTCTGATTAGTTTGGTTTGTTGATTTGTTTGCAGCAGTGAAGTTTAGGTCCTCTCTCTCTATCAGGTTTTGTATAAAATTAAATGTTTGGACATCTCAAAGTATGACTTCCAATTAGAATTAGGTTTGTATGTGAAGCTAATAGGGATTTGGTCAAATAATTGTTTCCCTTTTGAAAGTAGGATCACCCAGATGTATTTATCCTTTTTTTACTAAAAAAAGGACAGCTTCTCAAGGTTTCCCTTTGTTTTTTGATACTATACCCACCTTTGGTTGACTTACAGTTGTATTTATTTATGATAATTTGGTGTAGTTGTTAATCCATTAATCTAATGAACCTTGCACAAATATAGTGACATGATTTATAGAGCTAGATAGTAGTGTTAGGTCTAGTTTGGATTGCACGTACACTTCATTCTGTTTGCTCAAATGTCCATTCTCAGGATTGATCGTTCTGCTAGCATTTCGGAAACGTCCATTTTGTCTATTTGAGCTCCGAAATGAGTAGAAAGCTTGAAAAAAAAAACATATGAAAAATGTTTGGCCTCCACCTCGCATTTGGTCCCACCAGATGGAGTCCCGGTTGAAACTAGCCCTTAGTTTGAACTTGAAATCTTTGCACTGTTACAAACAAGTGCTACGATGGTGTCTTGCATTTATTTTGATTTAAACTGCTTGGCTTTAGTGTTGGGAAGGGTTCTTCACTGACCATAGGTTCCTCTTGTGGATTGCGACTTGGATTGGATTGGTGTCTTGGGGATAAAATCTCTCTGAATTTGTTCTCTTGTTGATCTTTATCTGGGAATTTCTTCTGGATAACATACGAACATATTCCTTCACATTTGGCTGGGGAAATATGATATGCTTGTGTCAAGCTCAAAATTAGGTATAACTTAAAGGCGGTCTGATCTTGCAGATCCTGAGAAATGTCAGCATCATAGATGATATCTTGTCATCGTAGAATATGACCGCGGTCTTTGCAGGCTGTTGATTCTGATTCAACTTGGTAATGTAGATCACGGAGAAATGGGAAATAGACATTTCAAACGCTATTTATTTGCAAATTCTAATCAAACTTTTGAACAAGTCTGAAATTTGGATTCCCCAGAAGGCTAATGAACAGAGTATGTAGGTTCTCACTCTGATGTGTGTGTGTGTGTGTGTTTTTTTTTGATGTCTCTGTTACATATGGTGGTGGTTGCTGCTTAGGGTTGTTGGCTATGATGGGCAAGAGCATTATTTGCTTTCTGAGTATTATGGTTACTTCCTGCTAGGGAAATTTGGGGGCAATGTCACAGCATCAGTCTTCTAGGTTCCTTCCTTTGAAATGAATGTGTGGGAGCCTGGATTCCATCTTTAGGACAGTTCCTGTGGCAATCTCAGGTAGGCAGAGTCCCTTCATGGGTTCTGGGACCTTCAACTGAGATGGGCATGGTCCAGTTGGATGGATAGCTAAGACTCTCTTAAATTTTGCATTGAATGAACCGATGGGAAAATAAGAACAGTAGAGAATCTGTCAGGGGTCTTTACTGTACACTTCCCCTGGTTTTTAGGATTGCTGTTGAGCAGCAGCTGTCTGTGTTTTCAAAAGTTGTTACAAAATGTTCCAAAATCAGTTTTTTTTTTCTATTGTATTTTTTCTTTTTCTGATAAGTTGCTATTACCAAACAATTTTAAAGATTGTTTTTCAAAAGGAAAAAAAACAAAAACAAAAGTACCTACGGTGGACAACGAAAGGTTCCTCTAATTTTTCTTTTGGTTTCTTATAAAAGCATGGAGGAGATTTTGAAAAGCTATTTTAGCTCATCATGTGTTTTATGCGTTCTTTTGTGCATATACCCTTAGGCCTCGTTTGGTTCACAGAAAGGGAAGGAAAGTAAATCAATTTTTTGGTATTTTCTTTTCTATGAGAAATTGTAATTTCTATCAATTTTTTTTTCGGTGTTTGAAATTGTCAAAGAAATTGGAAGAAAAAGTGATTACTTAAATGCGGGAAAGTGAATCCTTGAATGGGTGGAAAGAACAACTTATCTCCTTATTTTTTTTTCCATTGAATCACTTTTCTTTTCTTTCTCATTACTTTGGTATCCAAACATAGAAAATGATTGAATTTTTTTTTCCAACTCCATGATTCTGTGAACCAAACGAGATCTTAAGTTTTTTTTTTTTTTAATGAAATTTCATCTACCTTTCTTAACTAAACATCAAACCCATCCTAATTAGTTGGTTTGCTGAGATTTCCATGTAGAGGGCCCTTGTGATCACATGTAGATTGGGGAATCGTTCCTTCCTTCTCCATCCATGTATAGAAGCTGTCACAAAGTCTGGTGTATAACAGCTTCATAGTTCAAACTGCAAGTGTTATTGAAGTAATCTGAGAATAATTTTCTGTTAGTATTCCTTAAGAATAGTTCTGCCTACCTATTGCTGAAATATAGGAAGCAGCTATTACTTTCTGTTTCGACTCATTGTATTATTTATACTAGTTGATTCTAATAAAATGGAAGAAGAGTTCATCCAATTATCAATCTCTTTATGGTATCAAAGCAGCTCCCCTCCCTCCGCTGCTGAATATATTCTTCTTCTTCTTTTTTCTTTCTTTCATTCTTTTCTCTCCCTTCCCATCCCGTGATGATTACTCCAAACGGTCCACTCATTCTCCCCACGACCAATGAATCTCTACTCCTCTCATTTAACAAAGCTGAACAAGCTCCTCTCAAACTAACACCATCCCAACCACTCACACTCCACCGGTAACACAGGCTGGCGTTCACCTGCAACCTACTCTGGCTGTCCTCCTATGGCCACCAACTCAGGTACTCCAGCTCGCAACAATCGCCCTTCGCTCTGTCCATACCGGGAATTTTGCCAAATTTGGGGCAATCAAGGTCACACCGTCAAGCGTTGTCCATTCTTTCAGCTCACTACTAAAATACAGAGGAATAGCGACGTCCATATCCGTCGCCAAAATGTCGTTGTTCACTATAGCGACTACCCGGCAACGGTATTTAGACAAAAAACGTCCGTCGGTAAACGCCACGTCGCTAAAAATACCCGTCGTCAATCGGTCAATTCCTCAACGATTAACCGGCGTAATGGCGACGTTTTCATTGACGTATAGGCGACATTTAAGCGACGGATTTATTTGGCGGCATTTTAGCGACGGACGAGCGACAACATTAGCGTCGTTTTAGCGACTACCTGACGACATTAATTAAGTTTCCGATACTGAATAAAAAGTCTGTTACACTAGTTGGCGATGGAATAACGACATTACTTTCTGTCAGAAAGAAGTTGCCTTTCTGTCGTCGTATGTCGGTAATCCGTCGCCCAAGTATGAAAATTTTATTGGCGACGATTTTATCCGTCGCTAAATAGTCGCAAGTACGTCGCGGGTAGCCGCTAAGACGACGGATATCCGTCGCTAATATGCATATAATTGAAAAAAAAAACTTTTTAATACAGATATCCCAGCATATATGATTTATATAAAACCTGTTAAGCAATGTCAATATATCAACCACCCAACGTAACCCGTTTTAGAATTTTCGTCCAATCGGAACTTCAACGGCACAAACACACGCTGGAAACACACACGAGACATAGTTCAGAAAGACATAATTAACATAATAAAATTAATCGCATATATGTCCAAATATAAGTCCACGAGTACTACAACACAAATAAATAATACACACGAGACATAATTCAAAGAAGACATAATTCAGAGAAGACGCCGGCGGTAGAGGTCTCGGGTATACCAACATCTGCGTCGCCAAGGAGCTGGTGTCGTAGACACGTCCGCCCTTCCCACTTCCACCAACGGCCTGTACAAAAATGTGTAGTGGTCTCAGCCTCGGTCGAACGATACTCCGAGCAAAGACAAGTTCACCGTAGCCACCCACCATAGCGATGATTCGCCTCGGTCGAGCGATACTCCGAGCAAGCCTTTGAAAGTCTAAGTCTGAACTCCTGAAGGGCCAAGTCTGGAATCCTTTGCCTCAAACGAATCTTCTCGTTGAGCAAGGTAGGTCGGGTCATAGCACTTGTGCCGTTTGAATCGGCGATCCGCTTGAACGGAACGGGGCGTTACAGTTGGTACGACCACGTCGGAGGAGGTGGAACGACGGAGGAGCCGAAATGAGTTGGCACGACCTTGTCGGAGCTTAGAAAGGGGACCACGGGAAGCGGATTGTCGGAGAGAAGGGGACCACGGGAGGGAGAGAGGGACATTCGAGTGAGAGGGGAGAGGGAGAGCGGTATGTTAAATTTTGACCGGCCGTCTTTTCTTTTAATTTAGGGCACAGTCGTCCACGATGGACCAGCGACGTCCTAGTACGTCGCCTAAATCGAGTAGTCGTCGCCAATCTATCGTAAATGTTTACCGCGTAGTTCCCGCATAATTCGGCGCAACCCGGTGACTATATAGCGACGACCAGGCGACAGTGTTTATGGAAATTTCTGAACTACTATAATTGGTCGTTATGATGCCGCTGAGACGTCGCTATTAGGCGACGAATATCAGCCGTCGCCAACATTTCGTCCCTAAACCTCTGTATTTTAGTAGTGTCTTGTACCAATCCAATCATCCACTGCAAGTGCTACACCACCAGCAAACTCTGCCACACCTTGGCAGCCACGGGCTCACTATGCTGCAAATACTACCAATAATCATCCATCATGTTTGCTAGATACTGGAGCCTCTCATCATGTCACCACAGACTTAAGAAAGTTGTCTCTTCATGCACCGTATACTTGATCAGATGATGTTATGAATGGCGATGGTACAGGTTTATCCATATCTCACACCGGTTCTACTTCTCTTCCAACATCAACCACCACCTTTACCTTGAATGATGTTCTCTGTGTTCCAACCATGAAAAAGAACTTAATTTCTCTCTCTCAATTTTGCATCTATAATAATGCCTCTGTTGAATTTTTACCATTTTTTTTCATGTGAAGGATCTTCGTACGTGGACAATTCTTTTGACGGGCAATACTAAGGATGGAGTGTATGAGTGGCCAGCCGCACAACCTGGATCTTCCCCAATTCTGGCCTTCTCTCATGTCAAAACCACATCATCAAATTGGCATCATCGCTTAGGGCATCCAACTTCTCCCATTTTAAAACATATTATCTCCAGTTATCAGTTAGATTTCTCTTCACCTTTATAAAAAGAATTCTCATTTAATTCTTGTCTGAGCAACAAAAGTCATAAGCTACCCTTCTCCATCTCATCTCTTCACTCAACACACCCTCTTGAAATAATTTTTTCTAACGTGTGGACTTCGCCTATTATGTCACAAGATAGTTTCAAATATTATGTTATTTTTGTTGATCATTTCACAAAATATATATGACTATATCCCCCTCAAAAGAAAATATAAATTTCAAGAAGTCTTTAAACGTTATTTAAGCCATTGTGGAAAATTATTTCTCTAAAAAAATTATTACTCTTTACTCTGATAATGGGGGCGAATATATGGCACTCAAAGATTATCTCTCCCTCCACAACATTTCCCACTTAACCACTCCGCCACATACACCTGAACACAATGGCTACTCTGAAAGAAGACACCACCATATCGTTGAAACTGGCCTTACCTTACTCTCTCATGCTTCACTTCCAATCACCTTCTGGCATCATGCCTTTGCTACTTTTGTCTACCTTATCAACCGGCTTCCAACCATCACTCTAAATATGTCCTCCCCCTACGAATTAATTTTTCACAAAAGCCCTAATTACTCTAAACTAAAAGTTTTCGGATGTTTGTGTTATCCTTGGCTTCGTCCATATACCTCCCACAAACTTAATCAACGATCAAAACCGTGTGTGTTTCTTGGGTACTCATTATCTCAAAGTGCCTATCTCTGCCTTGAACCATAAATTTATGTTTCTCGCCATGTTCAATTTGTTGAATCAGTCTTTCCATACACCTCGCTGCAAACAACTCTCCCATGTCCCACTTCCACTACCATATCCACCTGGATTCCTCATGTCCTTAATGTTTCTATTCCCCATCATCCCAGCAGGCAGCCAACACTCCATCTGCAGCAAACTCTCCAGGATTGACTCTGTCCGAGTCTACTTCACAATCAGCCGAACCTTTCCCACTTCAAGCTCCCATTGTCCAACAACCATCTCATCTACCTTCACATCCAGCTGCCCCACCCCCACAACAAGCCTCCCCTACCTGCCAACCATCTCCTCAACCTTCCCATCCAACCAACGAACCACACATCATTGTTCCACCTCCCACTCAACACCGCATGACTACCCGCGCCAAGAATAACATCACCAAACCGATTCAAAAACTAAACCTGCACACCCACAAATCAAATTCCCAAAATACTGCTCCTACATCTATATTGCAAGCTCTCAAAGACAATAATTGGTGTCAGGCTATGTCCGAAGAGTATGATGCACTTGTTCGTAACGGAACTTGGGAACTAGTTCCCCCTTATGGCATTTCTAATCTTGTTGGTTGCAAATAGATCTTTCGTATAAAAAGACATTCTGATGGTTCTATTGATAGGTTTAAAGCGCGCCTAGTAGCCAAGGGATTTCATCAAAGACCGGGTGTGGACTACCATGAAACTTTCAGTCCAGTTGCCAAACCAACTACAGTGAGACTTGTGCTTAGTATTGCAGTAAGTAATGGCTGGTCTCTCTGCCAATTGGATGTCAATAATGCCTTTCTTCAAGGCAAGCTCTCTGAAACTTTCTTTATGGCTCAACCACCAGGTTTTGTGGACTCTGATCATCCCTTTTATGTCTGTAAACTTCATAAAGCCATCTATGGTCTCAAACAAGCTCCCCAGACTTGGTATCACGAATTGCGTCAATATCTGCTAGCTTCTGGTTTCAAGAATTCATACTCAGATGCCTCTCTTTTTGTTCTTCGCAGCATCAATCATGTTTTGTACCTTCTTGTGTATGTTGATGATATTATCTTAACTGGAAGCAATGATGCCCTTGTTTCACAGTTTATTGAATGTTTTGCTCACCGCTTCTCTCTAAAAGATCTTGGTTCACTCTCTTATTTTCTTGGAGTTGAAGTTGTACCCCAGCAACTTGGCATACTGCTCTCTCAAAGAAGATACATCCAGGACTTACTCAAACAGACCAATATGGAGGATGCAAAATATATTCTCACTCCCTTACTAACTAGATCAGCAGCCATCTCATTAACCTCTGGCACACCTATCTCAGACCCCACACCATACCGTGCAACAATTGGTAGTCTGTAGTATCTCTCCTTAACACGTCCAGGCATCTCGTTTGTAGTCAATCGAATGGCCCAATTTATGCATCAACCTACCACAGAGCATTGGGTTCTTGTTAAACGTATTTGACTCTATTTGGGTGGCACACTAGACAAGGGGCTCTTTCTCTATCGTGATTCTCCCCTCACTATTCATGGCTTCTCTTATGCGGATTGGGCTGGTAATAAAGGCTATTATTCTTCCACCAGTGCTTATCTTGTTTACCTTGGGTGAAACCTTGTCTCTTGGAGTTCAAAGAAGCAACAAATTGTTGCTCGTTACTCCACAGAAGAAGAGTATCGTTCTGTTGCTTCCACTGTTGCTGAACTTCGCTGGGTATGTTCTCTTCTTTCAGAGCTTGGTATTGGCTTAACAACTTCTCCAGTTGTTTATTATGATAATGTTGGTGCTACCCAATTAAGTTCCAATCCTCTATTTCACTCCCACATGAAACATGTTACTGTGGATTATCATTTTATCAGAGATCAAGTTCAAACTGGTCTACTTCGAGTAGCTCATGTCTCCTCTGCTGATCAGCTTGCCGATCTTCTCACCAAGCCACTGCCCACCTCTCAGTTCATGTTGTTATGGGACAAGATTGGCCTCTCTGCTCGTGGCCTATCTTGAGGGGGCATATAGAAGTTGTCACAGAGTCTGGTGTATAACATCTTCACAGTTCAAACTGCAAGTGTTATTGAAGTAATCATGAGAATAATTTTCTGTTAGTATTCCTTAAGAATAGTTCTGCCTACCTATTGCTAAAATATAGGAAGCAGTTATTACTTTCTGTTTTGACTCATTGAATTATTTATACAAGTTGATTCTAATAAAATGGAAGAAGAGTTCATCCAATTATCAATCTCTTTACCATGTATTATCAGTCGATTTTTTTTTAAATTATTTTCTGTACTTGTTTTCTTTCTTTTCTGATTGTAATTTTTGTCAGAGATAGACTTACAAGTGAACTCTATACTCAGTGCCATACTCTGGTCAAATTGTCAGGTATCAGACCTTGAAATGTTTAGAGCTCGAGGCAATTAGTCACAGCACCAAGGCCACCGGAGGAATGGGTTTTTTTTTCTAGTCGGAGCTTAATTTGGTTGTTTCTTGACCCAGTTTCTTGTGAGGTTGGGCTTGGGGGTTGTCCTAAGCAAAATGGGTTGTCCAATTCCGAAGTCTTGTCTGACTTATTTCTGGATCGACATGTACAGCATAATGTATGATCAACCTTAGAAGAAAATGTAAATAGTCGAATTTAGGGCATCAATGAAATAAGGAGGCATTTCACCTAGGGCTTTTGGGCCTGTGAAAATTGAAGATTTGGTCCCGAAATGAATGACAAGTTTGAACAAACGTAAATATACAGAAGGTTGCACCATTAGGTGCTTCGATTGGCACCAAATTGAGTACATAATGTAACAGCAGTCCAAACTGTCCAATAATCTATGCTCATAATCTCTCTTAGATGCATGCTTTAGCTAACATGAGTGCATTTGAAGCTGATACAAATTGAATATAGATATGATCTATTTTCTAATAACAGATATGAACACTATTTTCAATGACGAATATGGATACAAACGGATACGAATGCGAATACGATTGTTGTTAGGATATAAAATCAATACGAATTTGATAACAGATTCAGAATGAGATCAGATATATTAAAAAATGAATATGAATAAAGCTAAAATAAATACGAATTTGATAAAACATGTTTAGATTTAGGGTCTGCTTGGCAATTGTTGGGTAGCGGTAATGAATAAAGCTAAAATAAATACGAATTTGATAAAACATATTATACAGTGTTCGAATTCTGCAATAACCAAATATGATTTGTGAATGATGCATGAAGAGGATGTTTTTGTGCATCTCTCCTCTACTTAATTGTATATTTTTTGGTAAGTATATAAATGAAATAAAATAGTAAAGAATTTCAAGATCCACCGATGTGGAATGTTTATAAAGACACTCATAATTATACTACACTGATTTTGGGGAGTTTTTGAGTCGATCAAACTCAGTATCTCAAAAAATTACCAATTATGGCTTTTTTTAAACATTTCATAAACGACATGTTCAACAACTTTTCAAAATCGGTAAAAACACGTTGCCAAGCAGGCCCTTTAGAGAAATTAAAATCTAATATAAAAACGAATTTGGTATAACAGGTATGTTCAAATTCTGACCAAAACTATTATATTTAAAGGATATTTTAATATTCAAGCATAAGTAATAAAGTAATTAATATGGTAACTTGTTTAATTAATATAGCAGCTAGACTTGCATGAAATTATCACTATCTTAAAAGTCCAAATTTTAGTTATAGGTAAAAATATATTGGTATTCGAGTATTCAAATCTGAATAATAGAGAAAAAAATTACGTCTACAAATTAAACCCAGAGCCGAATAAATATAAATAAAATTCTGATTTGGAAATCTAGCCCGACCGTAGCTCAGTTTTGGGCTGAGCTGGCCTGGCCTACATTAGGAACGGGCTTAATCACGGGCCAGCCCATTGGTTTCTTGGGGTCATAATTTACAAAAAAGATGTTGAAACAACAATCCACCGAAATGAACCGGAATAGTGGAAAGAAATTATAAGTAGCTGTTATTGACACTCCTAAAACGTCATCATGTACCCATTTTTATTTTTTTATTATTTAAATTTTAAATATATTCCTGCATTAAATTTGACATTAATGTATGCATGCATTGAGGGAGGAGTGCATGATGACATTTTAAGTACCGATAATGTTAATACAGTGACATATTTGAAATTTGAATGATAGAAAATTAAAGAGGAGTACATGATGATATTTTAGGAGTGTTAATAACGATACTCTTATTTTAAAATATTAATGATAATGTGTAAGACTTCCATGTCACGTCCGAAATAATTCAAAAATCGTTCGAAATAATTCATTTTGTAGGACAACCGCTACCAAACTTCTACGGGCCTTGGTATACTTTTTTTTTTTTTTGAAGAAGAACCAAATGAACAGACAGACAAAAGGGAGACTCGTTCTTTAACGGATAGGCTTGACAGGTGCAGGATTTCATCTTAAATAAATCTGAACTAGCCTCCACTAAGGCTAGATCTCTTGACCACTCAGATCACATGTCTCCGCTCTACCATCAGGCTAGAGCATCTATTGTTCATCATATATTGTAGCAAGAGAAGTACTGTGGATGGTTTTTCTATATATATATATATATGTGTGTGTGTGTGTGTGCATCCGCACGGTGCACATATTTTATACTACTTGAAAATAATAAATAATAATATTTTTTATTTTTTAATACTTGAGACGACAAAAGCTGTTTAATTTTTTACTTTTTGGGAATATCAAACAACAATCTCCTCTAAATTTTTTTTTTCTACACGTAATTACCTAACTACCCGTGTTAGATTTAATAAATAATTGTAATCGATAAACATAGATAAAAATATTTTGAAAATAAAATAAAATTTACGATGAAGCTTGCAACTTTTCTTATTGTAGAATAGTATAGGTATATAAAAGTTCCAAAGTAGTGTTGGCATATTGGAAAAGCGACTGGTGCTTCTTCTTCTTTTTTTTTTTCTTCTTATTCTGATGGTTGATTGTGAGAGCACAAACTGATTATTTAAACTAATTATTGATGCCTTAGGATCTGAATCTAACAGTTTTTCGTTCTGGAGAAGCTAAAAGTCAAATGTTATAGTGACGACGACTTATATTGATGGTTGATCATGAGAGCATAAACTAATTATTGATGCCTTAGGATCTAAATCCAACACTTTCTTAGTTATGGAGAAGCTAAAGGTTAAAGGTTATAGCGACGGCGACTTCTATTTCAAACGCGACATAGTCAAGATTGCAACATCGTTATAGCGACTAAGTAACGCCCATATACATTGTACGTACATAAAAAAAATTATTTAAAATAATAATAATATACATTTATTATAAATATTTTTGTTTTTAGGAATTGAACTTAGACAACCAAGAAAAAAATGTCTCTTATCTTAACCACTCGAGTTAGAATTATATAGCAACGGATTTGGGTATACACTTTTGATATATATATTTTCTTTTTTATCGACGGAGCAGTGACAAATGTAGTAGGAGGTGCCTGACCATGTGGCAGGAGTAAGAGCAGGAGCAGGAGCAGAAGCGGGGGATGAACCGGAAGCTATAGAAAGACCACAATATCCATAATCTCTCTCATCAACTCCACAAGAGACTTCACCGTACTTCGTATCACATTACATCCAAGTGGAACATGACGAGCAATAGGAGGACCGGTAGCAGAATATAGGGCTGTAAAACGATACAAACAGTTCATGTTCGACTCGCGTTCGGCTCGGTCAAAGTTCGGTTCGAAACTCGTTCGTAGGTTGGTCGGTACCAAATTGAATCGATTTTTTTTTTCCCGTTCGAAGTGATGTTCGAACCGAGTTCGACTGTAGGTTGTTCGACTCGGTCCTGTTCGCGAACGGACTCGAACTCGGCTCGATATTTCATACTAGGAATTTTTCTAGTATATGTTATAGTTTTTTTTGTGGAGGTGTATAAATTTTGTCTTAAAAATTTACTTTTTTTTGTTCTCTATATAATGGTAAATTTATGAAGTAAATAGCATAAGTAATTCAAAAAAAAAAAAACTTTTAAGACTTGAGAGTAACAATGTGATGATTTATACAACAAATTTAATCGGACTTTTGCTCGGCCTTGGCTCGGGATCGGTTCGTGTTCGCCCGAGCTCGTGAGCTAAATCGAGTCGAGTTCGATTATTTCGAGTCTCTAATTGAACCGAATTCAAACACCATTTTTGAGCTAGACCGTAAGCTCGGCTCGAATAAAACTAGTTCGATAGTTTAGTCGATTCGAGTTCGGACACTTTGTTCGAGTTTGTTCGTTCGATTTTCAGTCCTAGCAGAATATGAAAGTGGAGGAGCTTCGATGGATCCGATACCAACTGAGATCACGCCTGACATTCGCCCCATGCCATTAACACAAATGTTCTCGACATGGAAACACAATTTTCTGCTATAAATTCATAATTGATAAGGAAATCTGAATTTAAAGGATGCAGAGCACTCAAGCATGTATGATCAGCTCTCCCTTGGAAACTTGAGCTTCCCATGTTTCCCCAGAATCACTGGACGACATTCAAAAGACAAGGACGGAACTAGAAATTTGAATTGGGGTGGACTTTGTTAAGATGGGATGAGTCGGAGTATGGATCGGCTCATAATATATATAGCCTAACGGTTAAGAGTGATGCGTCTAACGGTTAAGAGTGATACATGCGGACGGGGAAGTCTCGAGATCGAGACCCCCCGGCTCTATTTAATTCCTCCAAGAAAATTAAATGGTGGAGTGGTGGTTAGGGTGCGGCAGAGGCGTCTGGAGCGGTGCGGTACGGCCCGGTCGGTGCGCGGATGCGATGCGGGTGCATGTGCGGTGCTGGTGGAACTGATGCGGCGCGGTGCGGTGCGATTATGGATGCGTGAGGCATTCGAACCGAATGGAGCCTTCGGACGTGGTGCCTTCGAACTGAATTAGTGGTAACTTCGGACCGGGTTGTAAGCCTTTGGGCTAGTGTTGTATATATAGGCCTTCGGGTTGGATTGGTTGTAAGTTTTCGGGCTGAGTTGTAGCCTCTCGAAGGGACCTGAAAAAAATTTACCTTCTTCGAAAAAAATAATATATAATGGATGTTTGTATAAACTATTTTTCTATCCTCTAGAACTTCGGACTAGCGTTATATATATATATATATATATATATATATATATATATATATATATATATATATATATATATATGAAAAAAGGAATATGAGTTATAGGTTCATATTCCTACATAAAACAATACACATGTGGACCAATAGAAATTGAGTGTACTAATGAGATGTAAGAATCTATTCCTATTGGTCCACATGTGCATGGTTCATATAAGAATATGAACTTATGGCTCATATCTCGTTTACCCATATATATATATATATATATATATATATATATATATATATATAAACTATTTTTTTGGGTGAAAAAATATTGACATTTTTCTACCCTCTAGAACTTTCACTAAACCAATTATCCCTGCAACGTGCTAATGGAAAAGTGAATGAATAAAATGACTTAGAAAATTAATTAAAAAAAATTTAATTATTTTTCTAATGAGTGTTTGTTTGAAAGGGTGTATCTCTTTCAAACAGTGCGTCTCTTGACACTTTTTGTCTTTTCATCCTTTGTAGAAAGAAGTCTTGATAGTGTTTAATTCACTCATTCACACACTCGTACATTCAAGCATTAAGTCCAAGAGAGACAACCATCATTGTTTCGTCAGTTCCAATATGTCACGTCTTGATCTTCCGCTG
Organism: Iris macrosiphon; assembly: GCA_036927795.1. Taxonomy (NCBI): domain Eukaryota; kingdom Viridiplantae; phylum Streptophyta; class Magnoliopsida; order Asparagales; family Iridaceae; genus Iris; species Iris macrosiphon. The sequence continues at coordinate 175,031,582 of JAYESA010000012.1, read as the reverse complement.
GAATCAGTTGTCCCCGCTAGGCGCGAATCATCGCGCCAGCGCTCCCGCGGGACGATCATTTCCATCGGGACGTGATGCCGCACGAGCCTGGAGCTGCGCCCGCGCAAGACAAATACCGAAACGGTCGTTGATAACTAGTTCACCAAGTCGATATAGCGTGGACATAGAATAAACACAAGTATGAATACAAAACAACTCTTTATTGATAATGAATAAGCTTTCAAGCGGCGCTAGGCCGAGATTACAAGTCTCTCTCTCTCTCTCTCTCTCTCTCTCTCTCTTGTTGAATAAACACGTGCCATGCGGCTTACAACTTGGAATGATACATAGGCGATGTTCCAACATTATGTCCTGTATATGTGCTTCAGCTCCGGAGGTAACACTCCAAGGCTCCAGAGCAAAGTCTATGCCTTAGCGCGCACATATCTATATCTAAATCAGGTGTACGATATACACAGTTTACAATACTCATATCATTTTGTGACTCAGGTTGTGCAGATTACTCAGACGTCTTATACTCATTTTACACCGGGTGTGAAGTGCTGCTACCGGAAGAGGAGTACCGTTGTATCCTGGAAGACAATCGCCATTAAACCGTAAGCACTGAGCGGGACGAATATTGTCTTAAGGACATTGGACCAAGTTCAAGCCTAAATCTCGATCAGATTATTTATTTATATTTTATTTTCAGATTCCAAAATACATAATTGAAATTATTTTTACTAACACGTGCATCGTCCCAAGATTTATACTTTTAACAAAAAAATGACTCATTTTTTTATTAATTATACCTCACATTTTGGATACTTTGATCAAATCACACCCTATATCCACTGGTCATTACAGTTTGAACGTTATAATAAAATTTTGATTGATAAACACTTGAAATATTAAAAAAAAGCTCGTGCACGTGACCATTAAAGATTGTAACGCTCTTACCATCCTTCTGTGTATATGTTTATAATATTTCTATTTTACCATTCTTTTCATTTTCTCTTCCATATTTTACTTCATTTTAACTCTATTTCACATTTGTATGTTATTAGTTTGTTTTCTTTCATGTATAAATAATCCAAATAAATCTTATTTACGATAAATTGGTTATCCGTTTATTGTCGCTGTTCATTTTGGGTACAAATTGTACCAAATTAAAAATTAGAGAGGTTCATAAACTATGGGACCTTCTTCTTCTTTTTTCCAAAAAATGTAGATTTTGCGAGAATTTATTTGCACTTTACCCATTCAAATGCTAATATTTTATTTTGGTCCACAAGAAGGCTTGCTCAATAAATAAATTTATTTATTTATTTACCACTTCCTGCTTGATTTCTCATTCATATGTTATGTTTGAATGAATGTAGTATTTGTTTCTCAAGTTTCTCATAGCTAATGCTTATAACATTTATGTTTTATATTTCTTACATAAGCATTGAAACTATGCTTTTGATAAAAATAATGCTATTCATTCTCCAATGTGTTTCTTTAACCATTCAACTGATATGACAGTTTATGTGACAGCTGACATGACAAATTTTAAAAGTAAAAATAAAAGTAAAATTAAAATTTATATTAAGATTAATATTAAAATTAACATTAACATTAATGTTAACATTAATATTAATATTAAAACTAACATTAATATTAACATTAAAAAAATTGGGCGATTAATTTTGTGGATTAAAATTTGACATGTCAGCTGTCATGTTAGACGCCAAATACAATTTAACATGTCATGTCAGCGTTAGACAAGTAGAAATAATTTGAAAGAACATTTTGGAGAGATAAATAGCATTACTTTTCTGATAATGCGTTATTTGTTTACTTCTTGTTATGATAATAAATTAGCACTAATGTAATGTTTATTGCTCTTTCAATTTTTTTTACTAATAAATAATCCAAATTTTACTAATATCTGTGCTAATATATAATTCAAATACTACAACTGTAACTAATTTTTTTACGTAAAATATTTTTGTCTAAATATATTATTATTTATAGATAAAAATTTATTTACTTACCAACTAACTTAAATTTTTATAATAATCTAAATTCGTTGTAACTCCTCTCTTTCTTTGTATATGCTCCTGTTCGGTAGTCACAATTTGAACCAGGTACTATTTTAATTTAGGGTTGGTTGCCACTTGGCCCTCGCCAGCAGCTAGTTGGTTGCCACTTGGGCCTCGTTTTCTGACATGACAAGGATAATATGAAATTGCTGTCTAGATCATCAATTATGAATAAAAATATTTATAATTTTTTTTTGAAAAAGTTGTCTTGGAAGTTGAAAAAAAATAGTTTTTATTGTCTTCTAAATACTTATGTATTGGAGAATGTTTTTCTATCTCATTGTCTTGTGTGAATATAATCTTGTCACATAGGAAAGATATTCTCTTGTGTCTCATGCCACATAGGAATCACAACACAAAACAAGACAATATTGTTGAAGATGCTCTTTGATTAGATACCATGGACAACTAAAATGATTAGACTGGACCTATTATGCTCTTCTGCTAGCATTTAGACTCCATACTGAATAAAAAGAATTTTTAAAAAAAAAATAAAATATAATTAAATAACGAATAAGATAATTAGTTTACTAAAATTTAAAACAGATAATAAGTCGCCAATATTTCTGGAGACATGAGTACATTCATTCATTTCGCTAATAGCATTGACGACATGCATGAATTTTGTTTGAAATTTTTTGTGTCTTGACCGATTTTGACTTTTAGTGATAAAATTTTAGTGACGAAACTGGACTTTTAGAGACGAAATTGAGCTTTTAGTGATGATTTTTTTCCCCTTTACATGCAACAATGTTCTCGAAAAACATCGTCGTTGCTATTCGCGACACATTATTTGTTTTATATTTTTACATATTTATTATCTTATTTATTATTTAGTCATTATATTATCTTTTTAAAAACATTCTGTAAAATAAAAGTGCATGCACTCATGTTGTCGATAGCATTGGCGACATGCATATAATTTTTTTTGAATTTTTTTAACTTATGACTTAGACTTTTAGTGACAAAATTGGACTTTTAGTGACAATTTTAATAACGAAATTAGACTTTTAATGACGAATTATTTTCTATGTTCTCAAATTTTTTTGTATTTATATCGTCATTACTATTGTCGACATGAGTGCATTCACATTACCTGTTTTATATTTTTATATACTTATTATCATATTTATTATTTAATTATATTAAAAAAAAGTTTTAATTGTAAAATAAAAGGACTAATTAGTGTGGATTTTATACCAGTTTAGAGTTTAAATCCTGACTTATCTAATTAAAATGTTTAGACCATATATATATTTTTTAATCGTTTCCATCTTGTTTTAGTTGTTGTCCTTTACTAATGTTGAGAGTATAATGGAAACAAATAAAATCTAAAATAAAAATTCTAAATCTAAATTTTTTAATTTGACACGTTAGGACTTAAAATCTAAATCGAATAAAATATAGGGTCTAAATGCTAACTATCCCAAAATAAGATGACCAGGGCCAACCGCCAAGTATTAAAACTCTTAGAGGTCCGGCCAAGAAAATAATATATACAGTACTAAATTATTTTGGAGTTTTCGTCACAACAAATACTCAAACAACTACATTACGTAGCCTTCGAGATCGCGATCGCCAAACTTCCATAATTATTTATTTATTTATTATTATTTTGGTAATTTTTTTTTTTTTTTTTTTTTGGATGTCTTTATCCATGTACGTAATCGAAATATATAACCGTTCTAATAGTTCTCATTTGCTAATTCCAAAGTTATGCGATACAACAGTACCATTTTTTTTTTCTGTGTGCAATTCCAAAGCTCATGCATGTTACGCATGTATGAAACGTTCTAACAGTTTTTATTTTATTTTTTTTACTTTCCGACATAATGTACGGGCTCTACGTAACGTTTAGAACTTAGTACACACCGTATTGCATACATTTGGGTCCACTGTCCCAAACGTCCATCATTTATAAATGGAAGAAATAATACGCCCCCATGACTCAATCTACTGACCTTCTGCCACTCAATCGTGATCTTATACCTCTCATCGGTAACCACAATAGTCATTTGAGTTAACCGTTCTAACAGTTATAATCTGGTATGAACCCCTCATATAATTGTCGTATCATATTAGGAGTTTATGTTGTAGTTGGTCGGCAGAAGATCCAAGCTGGATGACAGAAGATTAGTGGATCTATCAACGGTAACGTATTATTCCTTCCATTTAGAAATGGTAGGAGTTGAAAAACAGTGGACCCAAAGAGATGCAATGCATTGTGCACTGTTGGTATTTTTTCACTTTGGTTTGGGAGTTTTAGTCCCACATTGGAAAACTACCAATGTGTATATCTCAATATATAGCTTTGCTTAGTATTGGTATATGCACATGGGGTGGTGGCCCATGTGGGTTGACTTTCCTAGAGGGATTAAGTGTGAACCACATTATGACAATAGTTATTTTGTCACCACATTTGGAAAGCAGACTATGCTCTCACGCTCATCGATGGAGTCTGAGTTCTATGCACTTGTAGTTGCAGTAGATGAAGCATAATGGATTCGAGAGCTCATGTACGATCTTCCAATGGTTGGTGTGCAGATTTCGGCTGTACTGATATACTGCGACAACCAGGCAGCTGCATCAGTACATCTAATAATCTCTTCAATGGAAAAAAGAGAACTGTGCGGCTTCGGCACAGAGCACTGAACAACATCATTAAGACTGGTGTCATTGCAGTGGTGGATGTTCGGAGTCAGAAGAACCTAGCGGATCCGTTCACTAAATGTCTTAGGCGCCAGCTAGTCGAAGACACAACAGGTAAAATGGGCTTGAAGGACCTCTGGTATTGTGTCTTTGTAATCCTACCATTAAGTTTTATGCTATTAGTTCAAAGAGAAATCTACTAGGCATCTAGTTTTTGGTTCAAGGGAGGACCACTGACTGAAAAATACCAGGTACAGTGGGTAGTCCTTATGAAAAATGTAGGATACGTACCTGAAACCACTGTAGTCTACTATTTTGTTCCAAAGAACAATCCCTGTGTAAGGTTGGCTTTGACGCCTTAATGAGTTCTCGGACATAGTGAATGTCCGGTGTGCGCTGCAGAAAGCACGTGTAGTTCAGCACTACAAGAGACTTGTATCCCATGCTATAGTGATGTGACACCACGATGAGGTAAAAGATGTAAAACCTCGGCTGTAAGTCATGTCACAACGACAGTAATAGGCAGGTGGCCTAATGCTGAAAAGATAGAGAGTTGTTGCACAACACTACTAAGAGGCCGGTGACCTCATGCTACAGTGGGTGATACCACATGAGACAGTTTACCTCGGCTGTGAGCCATGTCACAGCGGCGGAGCACCACACGGAAGGACAATGCTTCATGCTGGGATGTAGTACAACACTACTAAGAGGCTAGTGACCTCATGCTACTGTGGGTGACACCACATGAGATAGTTAACCTCATCTACGAGTCATGTCACAGCGGCGTAGCACCACACGAAAGCGCAATGCTTCATGCTAGAAAATATTAAACTCTCTTAAGAAAGGAACTCACCTAACTGTATGGACAGAGATATATGTTGTGATACAACTCTCTATCTTTTCAGCATTAGGCTACCTGCCTATTTGTATGTATTTTGGGTGTCTACAAGTTTACTCTCAAGAAACGACACTACTAAGAGGCCGGTGACCTCATGCTACAGTGGATGACACCACATGAGGTAGTTAACCTCGACTGTGAGCCATGTCACAGCGGCGTAGCACTATACGGAAGCGCAAGACTTCATGTTGGGATATAGTACATTGTGTGACACCACATGAGGTAGTTAACCTCGGCTGCGAGCCTTGTCACAGCGGTGTAGCACCGCACGGAAGCACAAGGCCTCATGCTGGGATGTAGTACAACACTACTAAGAGGGTAGTGACCTCATGCTACTGTGGGTGGCGCCATATGAGGTAGTTAACCTCGACTACGAGCCATGTCACAGCGGCGTAGCACAGCACGAAAGAGCAATACTTCATGCTGGGAAATATTAAACTCTCTTAAGAAAGGAACTCACCTAAGTGTATGGACAGAGATACATGCCGTCTCTTGAGAGTAAACTTGTAGACACCAAAGATACGTATACCGAAACCAGGTCAGCACAGTGTCACGCCCCAATTTCGGCTAATCGATAATCGTCCCCCGGGCGTGATGCCGTGCACGCGTGCACAAGGCCTTAGGCATAAGGATATTCTTTAGAACAATGCAACAGAGTGGACATATAAGATAACACAAGGTTGAGGCATAGAAAAGTTTCTCTTTTATTCATAATGAACATCTTCTTACATTGCTTGACTCAAAAGTATAAAATGCCCACGGGCTTACAAACTTGGACGCAAAATGAGATAGCCGATCCATACATTATGTCCCTTTACATAGATTCAAAAACACAAAATCCACCTTGGGTGCGAGTAAGCACCATCGCCTTAGCGATATTCAGCAACGGAGATAGTGAAAGGCTTCTTAGCTTGAGCCTCCAAAAGTCTTGGCCACGAACCGCCAAGGATCCCAAAAGTTCGGAGTGAGCTTCAGCTTCTCGCCGCGTCGCCTTGCGCCGGGGAACCTGCTACAACGAGGGTCAGTACTTCGAAAAGCACTGGTGAAGGCTAGCTGCTCAACTTTACCAAGCTCAAGAGATATGATCTAATGAGTATGCTACAATTATTTGCTTAGGTGGGTTTCTATTCTTGCCTAGATCAGATTTCATTTAGCAGGTATGCAAGAACAAAATAACATAACTTCCCATGCCACAGTTCGGTGACTTTACCTGTCCCGTCTGAACCACCTGTACAACTTACCATAGCCTTCCCTGTCACGAAGACATAGTTAGTCTGCACAGTTTAAATATACACAACATCTTTCTATGTTGTTTAGGAGCCATCATGGGTTTAGTCTGGGCTGGCGGCGACGCTTGCAGCGCGGGTAGCTAGCCCCGCTACAATTCCCCGCTCCCAGGACTAAGAAAGTAGATTCCGCCCGGGTCGAGACGGCCCGGTGCCCCGGAACCGCTCGCAGAAACCTGGATCCCTTGTGCACAAGAATTCCCATGACCATTTCTATGACTCTACCTCATAGATTTACTTACTAGCCATTTAAAGAACATCATGCATGAAACTGCTTTACTGTACTATCATAATCAACCAACAGTTATATGAAATAACATGCAGCAGTTTATAGAAGAACACTTTGAACTATCAATAGATACCAACCCATTAAACACCCAACGAACATGCATGCATCAATAAATTTATGCAAGGTTTGTATGACAAGCAATGGGTGTTCCAAGCCTACTTCTTATCTTATCTTGTTATCCAACTTGTTACTTGATTGGTATCGTTTGATTGAATGCCCAACTGAGTCAGTTTTATTATGAACGGAGCCCTTGGAAAGAAGGTGCTTATCGAAATAGAGCCACTCACAAGTTTGGTTGAATAGGAAGAAGAAGGAGAGACCCCTAAGACTCCGCTCGCGCGTCGTCTACACGATCACCTGCACGCACCAACGGATGATCAATACCTCCTGCTTCGGTCTCCAAGGCTCGATACGAAATGCGAAATCCTAAGAACGAAAGCAATAAAATCCATTGAAACCGTTCAAGAAAACGCAAGTCATAAAACCAACAAGAAAGCATCCAAGCGGCACGAAAACGGACAAGAAACCAACGCAACGGAAAGGCCCCTCTCGACTCTGCCGCCGAGTCCATCCTCGAGGCACAATCCATTGTATATGGGACCTGATTCCGAAGAAACCAATCCATAACGAGGAAAGGATCTTAATTCAATCTGTCCCGTTCGGACGGTCGTAAGTATTTCTTGGCCGCGCTCCCCGAATAGGGGGAACGGGGCATTACATCATAACCATCCAAAAGAAAGTTTCGTCCCGAAACTTAGGAATAGAACCTACCCCTAAGGAATAATGAGGGGAACCTTTCCCTCATATCAGCTTCAAGTTCCCAGGTCGACTCCTCGACCGAGTGGTTCCGCCACAGGACGCGCACTAGCGAGACGGTTCGGTTCCGCAACTGCTTCTCTTTACGATCCAAAACTTGGACAGGCTCTGCCGCGTACGACAAGTCCGCTTGCAGATTCAACTGACCCAAGTCGACTATGTGGTTCGGGTCGTGTACAAACTTTCTCAGCTGTGAAACATGAAAAATATTGTGTACTTCTGATAGGGCAGGCGGCAAAGCAACTTGATAGGCGACCGGAGTAACCCGTTTGAGAATTTCAAACGGTCCAACAAATCTTGGACTTAACTTTCCTTTTACTCCGAATCGCATGACTCCGCGCATAGGCGAGACTTTCAAGAACACATGATCCCCTTCAAAGAATTCAAGGGGGCGACGTCGAGCATCGGCATAACTCTTTTGTCGGCTTTGTGCTGTCTTCAACCGTTCACGAATCAACCGAACTTTTTGTACGGTTTGTTCAACCAGCTCCGGCCCAAGGATTTGCCGTTCTCCGACTTCGTCCCAGCAGATTGGTGACCTACACTTCCGCCCATACAAAGCCTCGTACGGAGCCATCTCGATGCTGGACTGATAACTGTTGTTGTATGCAAATTCGGCCAGCGGCAGGTAGACGTCCCAACTTGACTTCGAATCGATCACGCAGAGGCGCAACATGTCTTCTAGTATCTGATTCACTCGTTCCGTCTGACCATCGGTTTGTGGATGATAGGCTGAGCTAAACTTTAACTTGGTCCCCATCGCCAGCTGAAGGCTCTCCCAGAAACGCGAGATGAATCGCCCGTCCCGATCTGATACTATAGAAACTGGCACTCCATGCAGCCGGACTATCTCGTCAAGGTAGGTCTGGGCGAGGCGATCGGCGCTCCAAGTACTTTTGATGGCAAGGAAGTGTGCAGACTTGGTTAACCGGTCGACGATAACCCAGATCGCGTCGTTCCCCCGTTGCGTCCTTGGCAGGCCAACTATAAAATCCATGCAGATGTGCTCCCACTTCCATTCCGGGATAGCAAGATTTTGCATCTCCCCGCCCGGCCTCTGATGCTCTGCTTTCACCCTTTGACAAGTTATGCATTGGGACACAAAGAGTGCGACATCTTTCTTCATGCCGTGCCCCCAGAAGGTCGTTCGGAGGTTCTTATACATCTTCGTGCTCCCGGGATGGATCATATAGGCCGCGTAATGAGCTTCCGCAAGGATCTCCTTTCTGAGTTCTGAATCATCGGAGACGCATAGCCTTCCCTTCACCCGCAACGCTCCATTTTCATCTACTGCAAAGTCCTTCGCCTTCCCCGCTAGAATCTGCTCGTGCATCTTCCTTAGGAAAGGGTCGTCTTTCTGAGTAGATGTGACCCGCTCTATTAGGTTGGGTACGAATCGCATTTGAGCGACCCGCGCGCCACGATATCGAATTCGGAGTTCGATGCCCAACTCTTCTAAGTCCCTTCGTAACCTGCGATCGACTGACAGAGACCCAACGAAGATCCGACTCAGAGCATCCGCTACAACGTTCCCTTTTCCAGGCGTGTAGTCTATCGTCAAGTCGTAATCTTTTATCAATTCTAGCCAACGGCGCTGACGAAGGTTGAGGTCCGTTTGAGTGAATAGGTACTTTAAGCTTTTGTGATCAGTATAAATTCGGCAAGGCACTCCATAAAGGTAGTGTCGCCACAATTTCAGGCCAAAGACAATTGCCGCCAATTCCAGGTCGTGTGTAGGATAATTTTTCTTGTGCTTCTTTAGTTGCCTGGAGGCATAGGCTATCACTCGATCTCGCTGCATAAGTACACACCCCAAACCTTGCCCGGACGCGTCGCTAAATATTTGGAATCCCGAGATCTCGTCTGGTAGTGCAAGTAACGGGGCAGAGGTGAGGCGATGCTTTAACTCTTTAAACGAAGCTTCGCAGTCGGCGGACCACTCAAATGCGACTCCCTTTTGTGTGAGGCGAGTCAGAGGTAGTGCAAGTTTGGAAAAATCCTTCACGAACCGTCTGTAGTAGCCCGCTAGCCCGAGGAAGCTTCGAATCTCGCTAATGGATGCAGGTCGCTTCCACTCGACAATGGCCTCCACCTTCTTCGGATCGACTGAGATGCCTCCCGCAGAAATGATGTGCCCGAGGAAAGATACACTACTTAGCCAGAATTCACACTTACTCAGCTTAGCATATAGCTGGTTGTCCCGAAGAGTTTGTAGCACGGTCCGCAAGTGCTCTGCATGTTCTTCCTCACTCTTCGAATACACCAAGATATCATCGATGAATACTACTACAAACTTATCGAGGTAGGGCAGGAACACAAGGTTCATTAAACTCATAAAGGCAGCGGGTGCGTTGGTTAGTCCGAACGGCATCACCAGGAACTCATAATGGCCATAGCGAGTTCGAAAAGCTGACTTTGGCACATCGTCTGGCTTGATCTTTAGTTGGTGATAGCCCGAACGGAGGTCGATTTTAGAGTATACCGTGGCAGCTTGCAACTGATCGAAAAGATCGTTTATTCTTGGAAGAGGATACTGGTTACGAATGGTTGCTTTATTCAATTCTCGATAGTCGATGCAGAGCCGCAACGAGCCATCCTTTTTCTTTACGAATAGTACTGGGGCACCCCACGGAGATACACTAGGCCGAATGTATCCTTTATCTAGCAAGTCTTGCAACTGTACTTTAAGCTCCTTCAATTCTGCCGGGGCCATTCGATACGGCGTCTTAGAAATTGGTCGAGTTTCTGGGAACGTGTCTATAGTAAACTCTGTCTCTCGATCGGACGGCATGCCTGGCAACTCGTCGGGGAACACATCAGGAAAATCCGCCACAATGGGAATAGACTCAACGTTTGCGCAATCTTGCCGAGTGTCTCGAACGGACGCTAAGTACCCTTCGCAGCCGGAGTGAATCATCCGTCGAGCAGACATTGCTGAGATCACCATGCAGGCATTCGACGCTTTCGACTCAGGACTGCACGTGAAGCGAAACTCGATCTTGCCGGGCAAACGAAATACGACTTCCTTTTTCGCACAGTCGATTGTAGCTGAACAAGCGCCGAGCCAATCCATCCCCAGAATAAGATCGTAGTCCCTTATGTCTAGAACTATCGCATCTAATGACAATCTCCGTCCCCCGATGCAAATGTTACCTTCACGACAGACTAAGCGAGCCGATAGATCTACTCCCGAAGGAGTGCTAACACTTAGGTTTAAGCCTAGCGGTGTCATAGGGAATGTGTGTTCGGCGGCAAAATCTGCCGAAATGAAGCTATGTGTTGCACCAGAATCAAACAATACTCGAGCAGGTACATTATTAAAAAGTAATATACCTGACACCGTCGTGTTCGATGCAAGTGCCTCGTCCCGAGTCAAGGCATAGACTCGGCCCTGAGCGTTTTGCGGTGCCTGGTTTGCTCGTTGAGTTTGCCCCTGACCCTGAGCTGAGTCATTATTCTGCTGCGGACGGTGTGAAGATGGATCGTTGGAACGGGTTGGACAATTACGAGCAATGTGGCCCATCTTGCCACAACTGAAACATCCTCCCTTGCTCGCGCGACATTCGCTGACGTAGTGTCCTGGCTTGCGGCAGTAAGCACACTTTTGTCCTTGCTTCTTTCCCTGATTCGAGTCTTGGGAGCCGCCGTTGTTGTTGTGGCGCTTATGCGCGTTGTTTCCTCCCATGTTGGCAGGGCGCTTGTGATTGTTATTTTGCACAGCGTCGGTGCGAACTGGAGGATACTGCGACTCTAGGGACAGTGCATGATTCAAGGACTCCCGCATGGTACGATATTGAGTCACTACGACGTGAGCACGGATAGAAGGTCGTAGTCCGAGCTCGAACTTTCTTGCACGACTTTCGGCATCGGCGAGCTGAGACTTGGCAAATTTTGCAAGTCGGTTGAATTCTGAAGCGTATTGACGCACCGTCATGTCTCCCTGCTTCAGTAGTGCAAACTCGTCCTCCTTTTCGCGACGGACGGCGGGTGGAAGGTATTCCTCCACGAAGGCCTTGCGAAACACGGACCAGGAGATAGCCGTTGTGCCACCTTAGCTCAAAATAGCTTGCTTGTGCACATCCCACCAATCATGTGCATTTTGTCGGAGCTGAAGCTGGGCACACGTCACCTTCTTGGTCTCGTCTAGGCACAGCGCTTCGAAGTGGTCCTCCAGCTCGACCAGCCAGTCCATCGCTAAGGAAGGGTCCTCGGTGCCTTTAAACGTAGCACGGCACATCTTCTTGAATTCTGATATCGACACAATCGACCCATTCTCGCCTGAGGGTAAGGTACCCTGAGAATTTTGCGGTCCGGTGGCTTCAGCAACTATAGGCACGGTTGCGGGGGCGGATGCAGAATGATTGTTGGCGACCATATTCGTCACCATTGTTTGCAGACTATTCATCTGCTTCTGCTGTGTATCCGCCTGAAGTCGCTGCGCCACGAATTGAGCTTCAATCCGTGACTCAAACTGACTCTGCCGTAGTTCAGCTTGTTTCTGCTGCGTCTCCATCAAACACATCATTCGTTCGAACGGATCGGCAGAGGGTGCGGCAGCTGGACTCCCAGAGCTGCCCGAGGTGCCTGAACTACTCGCTTGCACTTGCGCCACCATCTGCGCTTGTGCACCCGGCTCGGAAGTCGTTCCTTGAAAGGAAAGTAACTTGTATTAGTCTCAAGGTATATTATGGACTCACTGTATGGAACGTATCTCATTTTGGCCAAGCGAATTCAAGGGTCTACTCGGAAGGAACAAGGTTCCTTTAGAAACTTTCTTTGTGAGATCAAAGGATCTGAAGCATGCTCTGATACCAATATGTCACGCCCCGATTTCGGCTAATCGATAATCGTCCCCCGGGCGTGATGCCGTGCACGCGTAGGGCGCGCGTGCACAAGGCCTTAGGCATAAGGATATTCTTTAGAACAATGCAACAGAGTGGACATATAAGATAACACAAGGTTGAGGCATAGAAAAGTTTCTCTTTTATTCATAATGAACATCTTCTTACATTGCTTGACTCAAAAGTATAAAATGTCCACGGGCTTACAAACTTGGACGCAAAATGAGATAGCCGATCCATACATTATGTCCCTTTACATAGATTCAAAAACACAAAATCCACCTTGGGTGCGAGTAAGCACCATCGCCTTAGCGATATTCAGCAACGGAGATAGTGAAAGGCTTCTTAGCTTGAGCCTCCAAAAGTCTTGGCCACGAACCGCCAAGGATCCCAAAAGTTCGGAGTGAGCTTCAGCTCCTCGCCGCGTCGCCTTGCGCCGGGGAACCTGCTACAACGAGGGTCAGTACTTCGAAAAGCACTGGTGAAGGCTAGCTGCTCAACTTTACCAAGCTCAAGAGATATGATCTAATGAGTATGCTACAATTATTTGCTTAGGTGGGTTTCTATTCTTGCCTAGATCAGATTTCATTTAGCAGGTATGCAAGAACAAAATAACATAACTTTCCATGCCACCGTTCGGTGACTTTACCTGTCCCGTCTGAACCACCTGTACAACTTACCATAGCCTTCCCTGTCACGAAGACATAGTTAGTCTGCACAGTTTAAATATACACAACATCTTTCTATGTTGTTTAGGAGCCATCATGGGTTTAGTCTGGGCTGGCGGCGACGCTTGCAGCGCGGGTAGCTAGCCCCGCTACAATTCCCCGCTCCCAGGACTAAGAAAGTAGATTCCGCCCGGGTCGAGACGGCCCGGTGCCCCGGAATCGCTCGCAGGAACCTGGATCCCTTGTGCACAAGAATTCCCATGACCATTTCTATGACTCTACCTCATAGATTTACTTACTAGCCATTTAAAGAACATCATGCATGAAACTGCTTTACTGTACTATCATAATCAACCAACAGTTATATGAAATAACATGCAGCAGTTTATAGAAGAACACTTTGAACTATCAATAGATACCAACCCATTAAACACCCAACGAACATGCATGCATCAATAAATTTATGCAAGGTTTGTATGACAAGCAATGGGTGTTCCAAGCCTACTTCTTATCTTATCTTGTTATCCAACTTGTTACTTGATTGGTATCGTTTGATTGAATGCCCAACTGAGTCAGTTTTATTATGAACGGAGCCCTTGGAAAGAAGGTGCTTATCGAAATAGAGCCACTCACAAGTTTGGTTGAATAGGAAGAAGAAGGAGAGACCCCTAAGACTCCGCTCGCGCGTCGTCTACACGATCACCTGTACGCACCAACGGATGATCAATACCTCCTGCTTCGGTCTCCAAGGCTCGATACGAAATACGAAATCCTAAGAACGAAAGCAATGAAATCCATTGAAACCGTTCAAGAAAACGCAAGTCATAAAACCAACAAGAAAGCATCCAAGCGGCACGAAAACGGACAAGAAACCAACGCAACGGAAAGGCCCCTCTCGACTCTGCCGCCGAGTCCATCCTCGAGGCACAATCCATTGTATATGGGACCTGATTCCGAAGAAACCAATCCATAACGAGGAAAGGATCTTAATTCAATCTGTCCCGATCGGACGGTCGTAAGTATTTCTTGGCCGCGCTCCCCGAATAGGGGGAACGGGGCATTACACACAGGGCCTTTAATGTGTGACCGGAGGCACAGCTGATGTTATTGTACGAGTGGAAAGAACAACAACTTTGGTTCAGAATTCAAGGCATAGTCCATTCTTGTATCGTATTGTTGTTTGACCCATGCAGGAAGATTCAAGTCGTGGGCGACATCTATCCTAATGCATGATGAGTAGTGTCACGACCCGCACCCTGATATTCGGACACGAGTACGTGGCTACGCCCAGCCTACGCCGCAGAATCGGCGGTAGAACGCTGTCTGGGTTATTTCTAACTATCTAACATCTCAACAATATAATATGGTACCTGTCAATCATCTCAACTCCAATCGGAGGAGCAATATGGTATCTCACAATATATCAATCTCAATCATAAAACAAACTAAGGAGGAAATAATGCACGAATGGAAATAGCGAAGGAAAGATAGATACAATCCACAATATGAAATAATAGTACATCTGTGAATCTCCACAAAATAAAAAGTCTAATACAACATCTAAACAAAACTAGACCTCCTCGGTCACTGGTACAATGTCCTCTGGCTCTAAGGGAGTGTCCTCTAAAGTCTCACCCTCCTGAGGTCCGTAATGTGTGGGACACAGCTCCTCTAGCCAATCATCTGGAAAAATATATCCAGTCAGGATTGGAGCGAAGTACATACCTCTGAAAGCAGTTCCAATAACATAATCGAGCATATATAACAAGCAATAGAAAAATGATACAAGATGCACAAGTAGAAGAATAAGCTGTACAAGTAAAATAGGCAATAGGCACAATAAAGCTGAAAGTAAATACAAGAAGAACTGCAATTAGGGAAACAAGAAATACTAACTATGTGTTTTAGAGTGAGAGTTCGTTATGTGATCGGTTTAGGTTGCACATGAGGTATATAGGTAACTCCATTATACGTGAGGTGTATAATCGACATGCACATGAGATCAAGAGGGCTTTGATCACATAACCAACTCCTACTCCCCCTCCCCAACCAATACTCATGGATCCAATCACGATACGTTACGTACATGATCACGATAGTCACACTAGCACACGAAATAGTGGATGCACAAGAAGCACATGAAAGTCAATACCCGATGCACACGATGAAATACATGTCATTGGGTACCCGTTGCACACGGTAGGGGATAACACCTCCTGACGGGATCCATATAGCACCAGTCCGTGAAATCACTGTGTCGGAAATCAATGTATACTAATCTAGGACATGCATATATACAACATTATGAATTGAAAACAATCAGAGAAATGTACTCGCCTGAAGTCCTGAGCAAAGTGTGTCTCTCGATGCCCAAGCTGGTGTCTCACAACCTATATATGGTATGTTGTATCAATACAAGGTTCAAAGAAGAAAATAAATGAAGTTGATGAAGTTCTAGGTCAATACGCCGTTTCTAAGTCAAACCAATGTATTTCTAGGTTGCAAGAGTCTAATGCTAGTCGCTAAGTCAAAACACTATGAAGCTATGCTATACTAGCTAAGCTAACACACCATAGTAAAATCAAGAAGCCGTATCCTAAGATACGCAGGTTTTCTAATATGAAAATAGCTTATATATATATACATAAGTCATATATAATAATAATAATATCTCAAACAATTAATTATGATACTTTGGCCTTGTGCCAATGCGTATCGCAAATACCCCGACACTCAACCTCAATACCCTGGGTATCGACCCATACCTTGGTGATACCTTGGTATCTCAAGGTAAACCAAAACTAAACACAATAGATATAAATAGATACCTTAAACTAAATAAACTAACTGAAACACTGAAAATTAACTAATACTCAAACCTAGGCATTTATCTAACTTACACTAATGTATACATCTCATAACAACATATAATTAACTATACTACTAACACACATAGATATGTATAGATAATATACTAACTATTAAGATACTCTACCTATTTGTATATGAGACCAACTATCAACAATAACAACTAAATTAATACTACCTTGAAACACTAACTAAACTGCTACTAGTACTTGCTGTGGCTTCTCCCTATTGCTCGAGCTGTACTGATACTGAACCTGCTGCTCGGTTGCACAGTGAACAGATACCTGAAAATCTCTACTGTACAGTGAACAGGGTACTGAACATGGATATACTGAAATCTGGTGCACTCCCCTCGTGTGCACGAGTTAACCTTCCTGCTGATACTCGAATGCCTAACTAAACTTTCTATTGCACAGCCACAAGGTTGCCCGAGTGCACAGCAACTCCAACAGCTAGCTGCTGCTCTTCCCTTCAAACAGAGCCCGATATCCCTGCTGCAAGTGAACTGCTGCACAGAAAGAATCCTGCACAGTTACTTGCAGTTGGAAACTGCACAGTAGTCCCTGGTCTTCATTCTTCATTTGCCTGACTGCGCAGTAGTTGACCCATACTGTTGAATGCCTAAGGCTTTTCACTGCAGGCTACATTTCCCCCATTGCAGTTGCTGCCTACTGCTGTCTTCACTGCAGTCCAGTCTAGGTATCTACATAGTGAAGGTAAGTCTTCAGGTATACTGCTCCAGTTTTCAGCTGCAGTTCAGTTTTCAAGTAGGTAATCTTCATCTTCAGTCCTTCAGTCCTTCAGTCCTTCAGTACAGGTACTTTTCATCTTCAGCGAGTCTTCATCCATGTGCAGTTCAGTCCAGGATCTTCAGTCTAGGTGATGTTCAGTGCAGGTGATCTTCAGTCTCAAGTCCAGTTCTCAGGTGAGCATCTGAACTGAACCTTCAGCCATGTCCTCAAGGAATCCTCTGCACACAGTGTGGTGCACTGATTGCTGTGTATATACTGCTTAGCTGAACAGCTCCTCCTCACACACAAACTCAACACATAACACTCACTACACCTTATGCATATAAACACAACCAATATGTAGCTATCCCCATATATATATATATATCATCATATAAGCCAAATACATATATATATATATATACCTATAGATATTAATATATATAGCTATATACACCAATATATATATATACACACACATATAGATTAATGTAGATACTCTATTAAATACACATAGACACACATAAACACCAAAAACCCAAAGTACACTATTATATGCTCCAATTAAAGTATAGATAGCATATACAAATATATTTACATATGTATGTATAGTACAAAAGCCAAAAACACAACCACATGGGGTGCACCGCACCCGTATCACACTTTTCTATGATACGCTTGCGACACGGCCCCCAACTCACAACCAAACGTATCCCGGAGGACACGTACAAGCCTAATACATATATTATGAACAATACATATATAAATTAGAGTGTCTACGTGTCCGTGTCGCCATATGATATGCACATGGCCCCGTGTCGGAGGAAAACCCCCAAAATCGACCGTTTCGTCAAATTGACGAGGTACGGCCCACACGTATCCAATTGTGGACACGACACAAGCTACAAACAAACAATCAATGGTCAATTAGATCTATTAGATCTATTGACAAACACTACATGTGCCAATTTCGGAATTCCCCCAAAATTGGCACCAAATTGGACATAACTACCACCGTAGGTCTCCAAATGATTCCAAATCAAATCCTATGGGTAACCTATGCATGTGGGGTGGTTTCTCATGGTAAAAACTCAGATCTATAGCCTATAGGAAGGGGGAAAAACTGATTTGTACCTATTGGGAGATGGATTCCCAATGAAAAGGTTCCAAATGACAAGTTGCTCTTCTCCTTGTAGATCTTGGCCTCCTCCTCCTTGTTCCTTGCTCCTTACTTGTAGATCCTTGATGTAGAGGCTTCAATGTTGAATTTAGAAGGAGATTTGAAGAGAATTGATGGTGAATTGATGGAGAATTGATGGGGAAATGGAAGGGGAAAAACTAGATCTAGAATTTTGGGGAAGAACTAAAATGAGAGCACTCTCTCTCCTCTCAATTATGGCTGGACAAAAACCCTTCCTCAAGCAATGTACAAAGTCAAAAATACCCCTTGGGGCCTCTCATGAAGAAATAATTAGGGAGGGAAGGTTCTAGTCTAATGGTTCCACTAATTAATCATGTTTCCTAATCCATGGGCCTAATTCATGGGCTCAACTTAGACTAGTCCAAAAGTTTGTTCATGTCCCCTAATTAAAAGGTTAGGTCCACTACACAAGTCTAAAATAAGTCTACACTAGCAATAATTAAAATAAATAAATTAGTCATGCACAAATATTAATTATAATAATTCTAAAATAATTAATACTCAAGATAAATACCAAACTACCCTTAGATGGAAATGTGAGGGTGACAAACCTACCCACCTTAGAAAAATTTCGTCCTCGAAATTAAGGAAGAAACTATCTACCAAAACAACAATATAATGCAAGAAAGAATTATACCTCACGGCTCGAAAAGATACGGATATCGCTCGCGCATCTCGGCCTCTCGCTCCCAGGTACTCTCTCCTGGCGAGTGATGCCTCCACGCGACGCGCACCAAAGGAATCGTCTGGTTCCTCAGCACCTTCTCTCTCCGATCCAGAATCTCCACTGGCTGCTCTGGATAGCTGAGAGTAGGGCCCACCTCTATCTCCGAATGATCCAACACATGACTGGGATCTGCCACGTATCGTCTCAACTGCGACACGTGAAACACGTTGTGCACTCCCTCCAGTGCAGGTGGTAAGTCTAGTCTGTAGGCGACTGCACCGACCCTCTCAAGAATGCTGAAAGGACCGATGAATCGCGGACTAAGCTTGCCGCCTCCACCGAAACGAATCGTGCCACGTGTCGGAGAAATCCTCAAGAAAACCAGACCGCCAACCTAGCACGAAACACAAACTTAGCACTCTAATAAGCAACAATCAAACACAAACAAGACAAAACTAAAGCTATACCTCAAACTCCAGAGGTCTCCGGTGGCTATCGGCCCAATGCCGTTGCCTGTCCTGCGCCACTCGAAGTCTGTCTCTGATAAGTTTCACCTTCTCTGCTGCATCCACTACCATCTCTGGTCCCAATAAAGCCCTGTCACCAACATCATCCCAGGACAACGGAGTGCGGCATCTCCGTCCATACAATGTCTCGAATGGTGACATCTCAATGCTGGCTTGGTAGCTGTTGTTGTATGAAAACTCTACCAAGTGAAGATGATCCTCCCAAGAACCTCCAAGATCCAAAACACAGGTGCGTAGCATGTCCTCGAGAGTCTGAATAGTCCTCTCCGACTGTCCGTCCGTCTGAGGGTGATAAGCGGTACTGAACTTGAGCTGAGTGCCCAAGCTAGCCTGCAAACTCCTCCAGAAATGGGACGTGAAGCGGCTATCCCGATCCGAGACAATGCTCACTGGAACACCGTGCAATCTGACAATCTGGCGCACATACATCTCCGCAAGTCTCTCCGTAGATGTACCCACTTTAAATGGCAGAAAGTGGGCTGATTTGGTCAACCTGTCCACGATGACCCAAATCGCATCCTTGCCTCCTGGAGAACGCGGAAGCCCTGATACAAAATCCATGGTAACATGCTCCCATTTCCACTCCGGAATGGGCAAAGGCTGAAGCAATCCGCCTGGTCTCTGTCTCTCCGCCTTGACCTGTTGGCAAACTAAGCATCTGGACACGAAGCTAGCTACCTCTCGCTTCATGCCATACCACCATACATGCTCCCTCATGTCTCTATACATCTTGTTGGCACCGGGATGCATAGAGTATTGGGAACGATGCGCCTCCTGCATGATCTCCTCGCGCAATGCTCTCTTTGGTACGCACAACCTGGTACCGTGTCGCAATGATCCATCATCTGCGACGGTAAAGTCCTCTGCCAGCCCGACCTGAACCTGTGCTCTGATGCTCCTCAGAGACTCATCCTCATACTGTCCGGCTCTGACTCGGTCCATCAGCTCCGACTGAACCTGAAGTCCCCACATCTGCGCTGCAACTCCCGGAATCAAAACCTCAATGCCCAAACTATCGAGGTCTGCCAATAGATGCCTGTCCATAGTCAAGCACATAGCCACGGGATACCTGCTCAAAGCATCCGCGACTACGTTGGCCTTCCCTGGATGGTACTGCAAAGATATGTCGAAGTCCTTCATCAGCTCTAACCATCACCGCTGCCTCATGTTGAGCTCCTTCTGTGTAAACACATACTTTAAGCTCTTATGGTCTGTGAAGATCTCTACTCTCTCTCCATATAGATAGTGTTTCCACAATTTGAGAGCAAAGATAACTGCTGCAAGCTCCAAATTATGGGTAGGGTAGTTCTTCTCATGCGGCCGTAATTGCCTGGAAGCATAGGCAATTACCTTCCCGTGCTGCTGTAGTACACAACCCAAACCCTTCCCTGATGCATCACTGTAAATGGAAAATCCTCCTGCTCCTGATGGTAGTGTCAAGATGGGAGCTGTAGTCAATCTCCTCTTCAGCTCCTCAAATGCTGACTGGCAATCCTCAGTCCAGACGAATTCCACGTCCTTTCTGGTCAGCCTAGTCATCGGCTCTGCTAGTCTGGAGAAGTCCTGAACAAATTTCCGGTAGTAGCCTGCTAATCCAAGGAAGCTCCTGATCTCTGCTACTGAACTCGGGGTAGACCACGATTCAACTGCTGAGATCTTCTTCGGGTCCACCGAGACTCCATCTCCTGTAATGACATGCCCAAGAAATTCAACCTTATCAAGGAAGAATTCACACTTTGACAACTTGCCATACAACTTCTCCTTTCTGAGAATCTCCAGAACAATCCTCAAGTGCTGCTCATGCTCCTCCGGGGTCTTCGAATATATCAGAATGTCGTCTATGAAGACTACCACAAACTGATCCAGGTACTGATGAAATACCTTGTTCATCAGATTCATGAACACTGCCGGGGCATTGGTCAACCCAAACGGCATCACCAAGAACTCGAACTGTCCATAACGAGTCCTGAAAGCCGTCTTCCCTCTTCACCTTCACTTGGTGGTACCCTGACCTCAAGTCTATCTTCGAGAATACCTTCGCTCCGCTCAGCTGGTCGAACAAGTCATCAATCCGCGGCAACGGGTATTTGTTCTTGATAGTGAGGTTATTAAGTGCCCTGTAGTCGATACACATACGTACCGACCCATCCTTCTTGGGTACAAACAGTACCGGAGCACCCCATGGTGACGAACTGGAACGGATAAAGCCTTTGTCTTGCAACTCATCCACCTGCTTCTTCAACTCCGCCAGTTCACTGTTGTTCACTCTATAGACGTGCTGAGAGATTGGCTCTGCTCCTGGCACTAAGTCTATAGAGAACTCTACATCTCTGTCCGGCGGCAACCCCGGCAAATCCTCTGGAAAGACATCCAAGAACTCTGCAATCAACGGATGTGGTGGCTTCTGCTCTTCTACCAAAGTCCCACAGAAAACGCCCTCGCTCTGCTCTGCTCCTCGGACGAACTCGAACTCCGGCTCTCCTGGTGTCTGAAATAAAACTCTGCCTCCACGACAATCGATACTAGCATGATGTCTACTCAACCAATCCATTCCGAGTACTATATCGTAACCCGGAAGTGGCATTACAAGTAAACATACACTCAGCTCACGGCCTCCCACATAAACCCTCTGGTTCTTTCAAACATCACTGACCAGGATGATGCCACCCCCGGTCGTGATCTTGCAAGTCCGCGCCAACGGTTCAGACTCAAGACGATGTCTCAAAGCAAAAGATACAGATACAAAGCTATGAGATGCACCAGAATCAAATAAGGTATAAGCTGGAAAAGAATCGAGTAAGACTGGACCTGATATAACGTCTCCGACTGGCTCTGACTCCTCCACGGTCAGGGCAAAAGCTCGCCCCTGATGTGCACCCCTCTGCTGGTGCTGGTGCTGCACGAACTTCTGCTGCTGGGGCTGTAAAGGAGGTCCTCTCGGCTGTCCCGCTGGGTGTCTCGCGGGTATCCTCTGGATAGGAGCTACGTCCTGAACTGACCGAGCTAAGGTCTTGGGGCAATCCCTCAGCTGGTGATCTACTGAACCGCAAAACAAACACTGACCGAGCCTCTTCCTGCAAACGTCCCATCCATGCCCTGCCTTCTTACAGAAGGGGCAGGCACGAGCTGTCTGGGCTGGTCTCTGCATCTGATACGTCTGCTGTACCGGTGCTCGGTTAGGCGCATTGGACTGCTGCCTCTGGTGCTGGAAATATGGTTTCTTCGCTGGACCTGTGCTACTGCTGCCACCATAAATATCTCGGTCCCTCTTGTGCCTCCCACTCAGGTCTCTCTCGACCTTGCGAGCCTCCCTCAAGATGTCGGTATACGTCTCGTGGCTCGAAGAAATAAGAGCCTTCACTTCCCAGTTCAGACCCTCTCTGAACCTACTAGCCCGGTTCTCTGGGTCTCTCACCATATAGTCGGCATATCTGCTCAACCTACCAAACTCGGCGGCATACTCCTCCACCGTCATGTTCCTCTGGTAGAGGTTCTGGAACTGTCGCTCCAGGTCAAGTCTCTCAGTAGGCGGGAAGAACTTTCTTCTGAACAGGTCCCTGAACTCTCCCCACGTCAATCCTGGATCGGCGATCCGTGGCTCATTCCGGAACCACGTGCTAGCGATGTCCATCATCTGTAATCCCGCTGCCTCCACCATCAGGTCCTCCGCAAGACGGGATAAGCGCATGACGCGCTCCATGCTCTCCAACCAATCATCCGCATAGATGATGCCCTCTGTCCCCTTGAAAGGCCGGGGATCCAACTTCTTGAAGTCCTGGATAGTGTCGGGCCTGGGCTGTACCTCCCGTGGCTGTGGTGGTGCGGTCCTCTCTACGGCGGTGATGGCCACCTGGTGAGCACTCTCGATGCCCTGTCTCAACACCTCGGTCTGTCGGTGCTGCGCCTCGGCCTGGGCCCTCTGGGCCTCCATCATCATCTGGAACAGTGCAAACAGCTGTGTAGCATCAGCTGGTACTGGCGGTGGTGGCGGAAGATCCTCGGGAACAACTGGAGCAACCCTCGGAACCGGGGGAGGAGCACCCCCAAAAGCGGCTGCTGAGACTCCCACCTGGACCGGTGAGGCGATCCTCTCGACGGAAGATGTAACAGTAGCAGCTGCTACTCTATCCGTAGCAGGCGGGGAAGTAGCTGAAGAAGCTGCTGCTGCTCCTGAGCGATAGAATCTGACCTTCGGAGGCATCCTGAAGTCAGATTGAAAATACGGAATCAATTATTGAATATAATGCGATATCATCAAAGAAGGACAGAACTAAATTCAAAATGCAGACAATATCAAATAGATAAAGATTTGTAAAGCAGATATTGAAGTTTTTCCTAGTTGTGATTGAGTAACTCTCAGCCTAAATCCTGTATCCTAAAGCAGGCTCGTAGCAATACTCTAGTCGAGCACAACTACGATGTCTATCTAGACCTGCATGGGCCACCACTAAAAACGTGTCACGACCCGCACCCTGATATTCGGACACGAGTACGTGGCTACGCCCAGCCTACGCCGCAGAATCGGCGGTAGAACGCTGTCTGGGTTATTTCTAACTATCTAACATCTCAACAATATAATATGGTACCTGTCAATCATCTCAACTCCAATCGGAGGAGCAATATGGTATCTCACAATATATCAATCTCAATCACAAAACAAACTAAGGAGGAAATAATGCACGAATGGAAATAGCGAAGGAAAGATAGATACAATCCACAATATGAAATAATAGTACATCTGTGAATCTCCACAAAATAAAAAGTCTAATACAACATCTAAACAAAACTAGACCTCCTCGGTCACTGGTACAATGTCCTCTGGCTCTAAGGGAGTGTCCTCTAAAGTCTCACCCTCCTGAGGTCCGTAATGTGTGGGACACAGCTCCTCTAGCCAATCATCTGGAAAAATATATCCAGTCAGGATTGAAGCGAAGTACATACCTCTGAAAGCAGTTCCAATAACATAATCGAGCATATATAACAAGCAATAGAAAAATGATACAAGATGCACAAGTAGAAGAATAAACTGTACAAGTGAAATAGGCAATAGGCACAATAAAGCTGAAAGTAAATACAAGAAGAACTGCAATTAGGGAAACAAGAAATACTAACTATGTGTTTTAGAGTGAGAGTTCGTTATGTGATCGGTTTAGGTTGCACATGAGGTATATAGGTAACTCCATTATACGTGAGGTGTATAATCGACATGCACATGAGATCAAGAGGGCTTTGATCACATAACCAACTCCTACTCCCCCTCCCCAACCAATACTCATGGATCCAATCACGATACGTTACGTACATGATCACGATAGTCACACTAGCACACGAAATAGTGGATGCACAAGAAGCACATGAAAGTCAATACCCGATGCACACGATGAAATACATGTCATTGGGTACCCGTTGCACACGGTAGGGGATAACACCTCCTGACGGGATCCATATAGCACCAGTCCGTGAAATCACTGTGTCGAAAATCAATGTATACTAATCTAGGACATGCATATATACAACATTATGAATTGAAAACAATCAGAGAAATGTACTCGCCTGAAGTCCTGAGCAAAGTGTGTCTCTCGATGCCCAAGCTGGTGTCTCACAACCTATATATGGTATGTTGTATCAATACAAGGTTCAAAGAAGAAAATATATGAAGTTGATGAAGTTCTAGGTCAATACGCCGTTTCTAAGTCAAACCAATGTATTTCTAGGTTGCAAGAGTCTAATGCTAGTCGCTAAGTCAAAACACTATGAAGCTATGCTATACTAGCTAAGCTAACACACCATAGTAAAATCAAGAAGCCGTATCCTAAGATACGCAGGTTTTCTAATATGAAAATAGCTTATATATATATACATAAGTCATATATAATAATAATAATATCTCAAACAATTAATTATGATACTTTGGCCTTGTGCCAATGCGTATCGCAAATACCCCGACACTCAACCTCAATACCCTGGGTATCGACCCATACCTTGGTGATACCTTGGTATCTCAAGGTAAACCAAAACTAAACACAATAGATATAAATAGATACCTTAAACTAAATAAACTAACTGAAACACTGAAAATTAACTAATACTCAAACCTAGGCATTTATCTAACTTACACTAATGTATACATCTCATAACAACATATAATTAACTATACTACTAACACACATAGATATGTATAGATAATATACTAACTATTAAGATACTCTACCTATTTGTATATGAGACCAACTATCAACAATAACAACTAAATTAATACTACCTTGAAACACTAACTAAACTGCTACTAGTACTTGCTGTGGCTTCTCCCTATTGCTCGAGCTGTACTGATACTGAACCTGCTGCTCGGTTGCACAGTGAACAGATACCTGAAAATCTCTACTGTACAGTGAACAGGGTACTGAACATGGATATACTGAAATCTGGTGCACTCCCCTCGTGTGCACGAGTTAACCTTCCTGCTGATACTCGAATGCCTAACTAAACTTTCTATTGCACAGCCACAAGGTTGCCCGAGTGCACAGCAACTCCAACAGCTAGCTGCTGCTCTTCCCTTCAAACAGAGCCCGATATCCCTGCTGCAAGTGAACTGCTGCACAGAAAGAATCCTGCACAGTTACTTGCAGTTGGAAACTGCACAGTAGTCCCTGGTCTTCATTCTTCATTTGCCTGACTGCGCAGTAGTTGACCCATACTGTTGAATGCCTAAGGCTTTTCACTGCAGGCTACATTTCCCCCATTGCAGTTGTTGCCTACTGCTGTCTTCACTGCAGTCCAGTCTAGGTATCTACATAGTGAAGGTAAGTCTTCAGGTATACTGCTCCAGTTTTCAGCTGCAGTTCAGTTTTCAAGTAGGTAATCTTCATCTTCAGTCCTTCAGTCCTTCAGTCCTTCAGTACAGGTACTTTTCATCTTCAGCGAGTCTTCATCCATGTGCAGTTCAGTCCAGGATCTTCAGTCTAGGTGATGTTCAGTGCAGGTGATCTTCAGTCTCAAGTCCAGTTCTCAGGTGAGCATCTGAACTGAACCTTCAGCCATGTCCTCAAGGAATCCTCTGCACACAGTGTGGTGCACTGATTGCTGTGTATATACTGCTTAGCTGAACAGCTCCTCCTCACACACAAACTCAACACATAACACTCACTACACCTTATGCATATAAACACAACCAATATGTAGCTATCCCCATATATATATATATATCATCATATAAGCCAAATACATATATATATATATACCTATAGATATTAATACATATAGCTATATACACCAATATATATATATACACACACATATAGATTAATGTAGATACTCTATTAAATACACATAGACACACATAAACACCAAAAACCCAAAGTACACTATTATATGCTCCAATTAAAGTATAGATAGCATATACAAATATATTTACATATGTATGTATAGTACAAAAGCCAAAAACACAACCACATGGGGTGCACCGCACCCGTATCACACTTTTCTATGATACGCTTGCGACACGGCCCCCAACTCACAACCAAACGTATCCCGAAGGACACGTACAAGCCTAATACATATATTATGAATAATACATATATAAATTAGAGTGTCTACGTGTCCGTGTCGCCATATGATATGCACATGGCCCCGTGTCGGAGGAAAACCCCCAAAATCGACCGTTTCGTCAAATTGACGAGGTACGGCCCACACGTATCCAATTGTGGACACGACACAAGCTACAAACAAACAATCAATGGTCAATTAGATCTATTAGATCTATTGACAAACACTACATGTGCCAATTTCGGAATTCCCCCAAAATTGGCACCAAATTGGACATAACTACCACCGTAGGTCTCCAAATGATTCCAAATCAAATCCTATGGGTAACCTATGCATGTGGGGTGGTTTCTCATGGTAAAAACTCAGATCTATAGCCTATAGGAAGGGGGAAAAACTGATTTGTACCTATTGGGAGATGGATTCCCAATGAAAAGGTTCCAAATGACAAGTTGCTCTTCTCCTTGTAGATCTTGGCCTCCTCCTCCTTGTTCCTTGCTCCTTACTTGTAGATCCTTGATGTAGAGGCTTCAATGTTGAATTTAGAAGGAGATTTGAAGAGAATTGATGGTGAATTGATGGAGAATTGATGGGGAAATGGAAGGGGAAAAACTAGATCTAGAATTTTGGGGAAGAACTAAAATGAGAGCACTCTCTCTCCTCTCAATTATGGCTGGACAAAAACCCTTCCTCAAGCAATGTACAAAGTCAAAAATACCCCTTGGGGCCTCTCATGAAGAAATAATTAGGGAGGGAAGGTTCTAGTCTAATGGTTCCACTAATTAATCATGTTTCCTAATCCATGGGCCTAATTCATGGGCTCAACTTAGACTAGTCCAAAAGTTTGTTCATGTCCCCTAATTAAAAGGTTAGGTCCACTACACAAGTCTAAAATAAGTCTACACTAGTAATAATTAAAATAAATAAATTAGTCATGCACAAATATTAATTATAATAATTCTAAAATAATTAATACTCAAGATAAATACCAAACTACCCTTAGATGGAAATGTGAGGGTGACAAGTAGTCACTGTGAGGAACACTCGACCATATATTGTGATATATGTGGGGGATTGTTGGTATTTTTTTTACTTTGCTTTGGGAGTTTTAGTCCCACATTGAAAAACCACCAATATGTATATCTCAATATATAGATTTGCTTAGTATTGGTTTATGCACATGGGGTGGTGACCCATGTGGGTTGACTTTTCTAGAGGGATTAAGTGTTAACCCAATTATGATAATCTTTATTTTGTCACCACCTTTGGAAAGTTTCCCTTAGGAGCTAAGCCTAGCGAATCGGACTCGGGCTCAACGGCTTAAATTGGCGCTTTGTTGGCGTACTTTGCACTTAGCACATATATCAGCATCGTCGTATAGCGCTCGTGCGCTCCTTTTATGCGCAAGTTACATGCACGGTTGCTTGCTCGGGAGCATGCTTCGTGGAGCCATACGGCCTGGAGCGCATGCGGTCAGGGGCCATGCGGTCAGGTGCCCATGCGGACAGGTGCGCATGTATCTAGGGGCCATGCAGCCAGGAGCGCATGCGGCCAGGGGCGCATGCGGCCTAGAACTATGCGGCCAGCAAGTTAGCTTGAGCGAGTCAAGTATGGAGGGGACATGGACTGCTGTTGGTGGATCGGTGCGGTGCTGTCTACTCTGTACAGTACAGCGTGCAGGCGGCGCATGCGGCTCGTAGCTCTCTGTGCCACGCGGCTGCAACTTTCGGCACCTGACGACGTTGTCTGCTCTGTGCAGTATAGCGGCGCAGGCAGCTCATGCGGCCTAATTTTTTTCTCAGGCCGCATGAAAGCTGAAATCCTCTTTATATAGAGGCTCTCCTCTTTCTTTTAGGTGTGTTGGAAAATTTGAGAAAGAGAGAGAAAAATCGAGAGCACCAGCAGGACCTGCGGCAATTTTTAGCATCATTGCAAATGAATCTTTCGAGTGATTCGAAGGTGACCAAGAGCGTTCTAGAAGTTCTCGTATGAACTTGCTGGATTCTGGGGAAAGATCGTTGTATAGCGCGAATCTTGTCTTGAGCTCTGGTGGTTTTGATCACCCCAGCAAGAGTTTTCTTCTTTGTATTTCTGTTCTTGTTTCCGTTCTTCTCGGTGTAGCATCTGCAAACGTAAAGAGAAGAACGGTTTTCTGATTCTTGTTGTATTTATATTTTCTTTGGATTATCAGTTTGTAACATGTTCCTTGTTTAGTACTTCTGTAGGGTTGTGTGTCACTGAAGAGGAACTCTTATGTGAATCTCAGTGCACAAACTTCTCTTCTGGAGTTTGTAGAGACGAACTCTTGTGTGAGTCTCTACTTTGTGGCTACCTCTTCTTCTTTGATCTGATTTCGGGACTAGCATGCACAAAGTTTTGAGCGTTACGCGGGACTCCGAACATTATGTCAAAAATTCAAAAAACAAAAATATAAAACAAAACAAAACAAAAACAAAAACAAAACAAAACAAAACAGAAAACTAGTAGTTGGTTGTTGTCTTGGATGAACTGGCCGTGTTGCCACATTCTCTCTCTCTCTCTCTCTCTCTCTCCCTCCCTCTCTCTCTCTCTCTCTCTATATATATATATATATATATATATATATATATATATATATATATATATATATATTGTATTGTGTTACACGTAAAATAATTTTTTTAATATTAATATAAAATTATTTAAATATATTTAAATTAAGGTTTATTATATATATATTTATATTTTAATTAGAATTTGTTATATATTTGATTATATTTTACTATAATTTGTTATGGATATATTTATACTTTTCATAAAGAGTTTTGAAAACGGTTTTAATTTAAGCGTATATCCTCACGTAATTAAAAAATAATAATAATAATTTAACTATTTAATATTATCTAATTATATACAAATTCTTCTTCTAACTCGTGTGGTTAAGATGGAAGGTATTCTTCCTAGTTGACTGTGATTTTTTTGCGAGGCGTTGTCAGCCTTTGTACATTTTGTTCTCGGGTTGGACTGGGATGGTATTTTTGGCACCTTTTGCATCCCGCTTTCTTGGTCGTGCTTTGCTTGCTCATATATGTGTTCTAGTGCACACGGTCGTGCTTTGCCTATTCTCGGGTTGGACTGGGATGGTATTTTTGGTATCTTTTGCATCCCGCTTTCTCGGTCGTGCACTAGAGTGTTCTAGTGCACATGGATGAACATGTGATGTATGAGTCTATTCCTATTGGTCCACATATGTATGACTCATTTAGAAATATGAACATTTTGGTTCATATCCCGTTTACCCATATATATATATATATCCCCTTAAGCATTCTCTAGCATCCTTATGATCACAACTGTTAGATCGTGTTTAAGTCATCTAATTTTAACATTGATTTGAACCATTCAAATTAACGATTAAGATTATATGACTTGAACAAGATTCGACAGTTGCTATTCCGAGGATGTCAGGGGATGCTTAATATATATATATATATATATATATATATATATATATATATATATATATGAACCATAGTGCTCATATTCCTACATGAGTCATGCACATGTTTACCAATAGAAATAGACTCCTACATCTCATGTGCATCTATGTGCACTAGTACATTCTATTCCTATTGGTCCACATGTGCATGACTCATGTAGAAATATGAGCACTATATCTCATATCCCGTTTACCCATATATATATATATATATATATATATATATAATTTTAAATGGTTAGAGTGGAGTTTTTTCTGGATTAATTTATTTTGGACAGATTAGTATGAATATTTTGGTAATAATGCTAAGTTTACTACCAAATGCTTACTACCTTCTAACAACTCTTTCTTCCCTCTGCTATGTGGGTCACATCCAACTCCACCTCTCCCTCCAATGAACGACTGTCACGTGGCGGCTATCCGGACAGCGGTCGGGTCCCCCCTCCTCCAATGGACGGTCACCACGTGACGTCACGTGGCAGTTGTAAGAGGGTTGTAGGCATTTGGTTGTGGGCTATGTTAGGACTACAACCAAATGCCTACAACCCTCTTACAACCGCCACGTGGCGGCCGTCCATTGGAGGAGGGGGGAAAGGTAGGACCCGGTGGCTGTCCGGATGGTTGTCACGTGGCTGGAATGTCACGTGACGATCGTTCATTGAGGGAACGATGAGACTGGAGGTGGTCAACGTAGCAGGAGGGTGAGAGAGTTAATAGAAAGTTGTAAGCATTTGGTAGTAAACTTGGAATTATTGTTTGGTTGTAGTCGCAGCATATCCCATATTTTGGACTATATACTACAAAATGTGGGCTGTCAAGAGAAATACGCTAACGACGAACGTTTTGTTTCTTATTTTATAAATTTTGCAAAATTCCTACTCTCAGCATATATATATATATTTTAAATTTTAATGCTTTAACAGCTCTAGTGCTTTAACAGTATATATATACACACACCAGAAGCAGGGAACCATATTATTGGCTCTCTAAGTCAAATTTAACATGGTCGCCACTGCTGGTGTGACAGCAGCAATGCAGGAGGAGGAGATCACGCGTGCGTTCGTGGCCGTCGATCCGAAGCCGAGGAAGGGGCTGCTGTCGTCGGCCGTCGATATGGTCGAGAGGGCCATCGTCTACTTCATGTACGACGGCAGGTCCAAGCCCCACCACTACCTCTCCGGCAACTACGCGCCCGTGGAGGAGGAGACACCGCCGTGCGCCGACCTCCTGGTCAAGGGACACCTACCGGTACTCTCGACACGGACACGGACACGGAGACCTTGAGTACCTTTTTAGATTTTATTTTTTTCTATCTTAAAGAAATATGTGGGGACCACACTGAGCTTGAAATCCTAATTCGAGGACTCTGGGACACAACACACACTCGGACACGTTGGTGTCAGTGCTGCGTTTGTGCAAAAAAAAAAAATTAATATGAATTTATTATAAATAGTGTCAGTCCTGAACTTGCAACCAAGGGAAAATGTCTCCCTTACTCCAAATTATTAAAAATTGTGTAAATTATTACTTTTGGAGTATCCCCATGATATTGGCATACAATGATACACTCCAAATTAATCTCCTCTTTTCCCTCGCTTTTTTCTCTTTATTTTTTTTTTCCTATTTGGTAATATTTTTCCTCTCTTTTTCCCCTTTATTTTTTCTTTCCTGTTTGGTTATTTTTGGTGGACCCATCAATTAATATAGAGGAACTAGGACACGTTCCAAATGTGGAGTATCTTGTAGCTTTCTAACAATTTTCAAGTTTGCACAAGTGTCCACTATAGCCTTCAATTACTAAAAAAATTGATTAAAGTCAAAATGTATCACTTGAAATATCTCCCACTGTGGATGCTCTTAGAGTTGGTTAGTCACAAGTAAATCATAGTAGTTAAATAATTAGTTAATATTTTTAAAAATAATTAATGGAGTATTTACCAATGGCTTTGACGGCTTAATTTTGAGCTGTATATTAGTATATATAGAGAGAGAGAGATGTAAAAGAATGTGTATCATTAAGAGGACTTTTCTTTTGCTAATTTGCAACTAAATGCTCTGAAAATTTTCAGATTTGAAAGTTGACAATCTAAACTACTAAAATTAGCAACTTGCTAGCATAAAATATTATAGTTAACTAAACACCTTTAGCTTTCACCAATTTGTAACTTACTACCATATAGAAATATGAAAATATGAAGGATACGATCCTCAAATGCATAAGGGTATAGCAAGTTAAAATTTTAGAAAAGTTTTAAAAGTATTTAGTTGCTAATTATGATACTTTAGAGTAGCAGCTTGATGAAAGTTCATGATATTTAATTGCAAATTAGCCTTCTCCTCTCTTTTTTTTTTTTTTTTTTACTTATTTGAATTCTTAAGAAGTTAAATTCTGAGCAATTTCTGTGGAGTAGCGAGGTTGATCTCGTCTCACCTTTGGACAGGAATGCTTGAATGGTGAGTTCTTGAAGGTGGGGCCAAACCCAAAGTTCATGCCTGTGGCTGGATACCTCTGGTGGGTACTGACTGGTTCTTGAATTTATGCATGCTCTAATTATAAAATTGCACTTGATAATTTTCTCTTACAATTTGTCCAAGGACATCTTTGAGAGTGACGTGGTTATTTGTTGTTGATGCTTGTTCTCGTGCATCCTAGAAGTAGATTTAATGATTTAACAACTTTATGTATGTTCTTTAAGCATATATTATCTACTCTATGAATCAACAATATTCTTTTAGCATTTTGCCACACGCCAAAATGTCGTGTTGGACACATATTGGACATACGCACTAGCACTACAGGATACACTAGGAATCACTGATATTGGTCTTGCATCCCTGTCGCCGTGTCATGTTGTGTCATATTCGTGTCCGGGCAACATAGGTGACAGGGAATATATGATTTTCTACATGAAGTTGCACATAAGGGAATCCTCATTAGTTTTGAGACATCACATGGAGTTTTTTCACTCTGGAAGTACAAGAATTATCCTTAGAGATTCTACAAATTTCCAAAACACCAATCATAATTTACCCATAAGTGCTATGTATTTATACTTTATAGATTATTGACTATTGTTGCTATTTCTATTTTGATGCCAAAGTCAACATCCTATTTGACATTTGTTTTTTAGCGCCTTGGAATTGACAGTTAGCTGTATTTTCCAACAGGTAATTGTCAATTTCAAAGCTTTAATGAATTTCCACTACTTTCTTAATAATGCAAATTTGAGACCTTAAGCTACTTATTCCCAAATGTTGAGTTGGTCGTAAAGGAATTTGTTTTATTTCCTGGGACAAAACGAATAGCAATGAATATTCCCTTAACATAGAAGTTCTCTAAATGGGAAAACAGAAGTTCTCTAAATACTGATTTGTATTTTGCAGTAACAGTCGATACTGATTGAGTTCTCTAAATAGTAAATACTGATTTTTAGTTTGCAGTAACAGTCTATACTGATATGTATCAGCTGTATCATATCATTTTCACCCGTTTTGATGCCATAGGGACCCCTATCGATACCTACAATTGGGGCTTCATTTTTCGGTCAATTTTGGTAAAGAATAATTTAAAAGAAAACGAGAAAAAGTATGGAAAAGACAGCGTCCACAGCTATTCTGTTGTGCTGAAAATTGGCATGCTAAGTGTGTGTTTATAAGATTTCTTATCGACACATTGTAACCATTATCATTTGTCAAAGTTGTATATCTATAAACATTCATCCATCTAAATATTATTACATTCAAAACTATTTATTGTGGGTGTATTTTGTCTCAAAGTAAATACGTACAACTATTACGGATGAAAGATTCATCAATGTTGAATATTGTTCCATTCACTAAAAATGAGAACAAACAACTAATACATAAAAGTGTGTCTAAATGTAACAAATATTGTTCTAACTTTTTATGGTTCTTAATTATTTTTTGGCTTTCTAAAACGAAAAAAAAAAAACTCTAATTTGAATCTGCCGAAACTACCTGAACCACTGAAGCATTCCAAACTGGCTTTGATACTGATACTGTGAATGTTGATGAGTTATCCTAAAAGCATTCTGAGCTGATGGAAAGTTCATATGTATGAGTAATTTTGAATTTTAAAGAAGTCGGTATTGTTTTATATCTCCGATAATAAACTACTATAATTTATTATTTTATCTCTGATTCCAAACTTTTGGCTTTGTAACATAATTTAGGATCGGAGCATTGTGACTAGCACTTTCTACTCTTTAGTTGGGAAGTTATGCACCATGCACATGAAGTACTTTCTGAGATATTCTGTTGTATTTGGGCATGTCTTATCCTCCCAGGTTTCCGCATTAAAAGTGCACTAGGTTACCTTGTTCATTAGTGGTACACACAAGGGGTGCATGTATTCCTTAGCACTCATTTATTGTATAAACTTGAAAGCAGTAGTTTTGGGTACGGTTAATTGTTATTTCACTTATGGTGCCTGCACTTGTAACATTATTTAGGTTTTAGTTTAACATTATTTAGGTTTTAGTTTTCTCATTTTTACGTCTGTTCTTTCTTTTGCAGGTTTGATGGAGACGGGTGAGTGTTAAGTTCACTTTCGACCAAGATACTAAAACAATATGGTTACAGATTACTTTATCTTAGATTCTTACATATGCCCACCATGTACTTGCTTTAATCTACACCATTTCATATTTGCTTAAGATAATATAAACATTTTATCTCCCATCTCTTAAATTAGGGTAAGAATAGAGATAGAAGAAGATTGTAAAAAATATTGCGGAAAGGAATGGAGATATGAACAGCTGAAGGAGGATAACCACACAAGGTTGAATAACATCATACACTAGTCTCATATGTTGCTGGCATAAATGTCTCTTCATTTTAGTCAGTGAAGCTAATTTCTTGTCCCTCAGTACTAGACAGACCCAAAAAAAAAAAGTTTAAAATGGTAAGACAGGAACTTTGGTAATTAAATCTAGGAAAATAACAGAGAATTTTGAACAAGTGATTATGCAATTGATCTTACAATGCTCTAGTATATTAAATTAGGAAGCTGCATATGGGGTATGCAACGATGGTTCTGCGACGCACACAGTTCCTAGAGTCCAGGTTCAGCAACTCAGATGACACAATAGATGACTAATGCTTAAAAATGACTAAAGTAACCTTGAATTTCAGATTTTTATCATTATACTTATCCAAGGTTTCCCATGTAAGCGGTTTA
Organism: Iris macrosiphon; assembly: GCA_036927795.1. Taxonomy (NCBI): domain Eukaryota; kingdom Viridiplantae; phylum Streptophyta; class Magnoliopsida; order Asparagales; family Iridaceae; genus Iris; species Iris macrosiphon. Next base: position 174,995,858 of record JAYESA010000012.1, on the reverse strand, counting down.
CCTTTGGAGCACCAATCCAAGATTGAAATGCTTGATATCCGAACCAATATCTTATGACAGTCAAATTGACATCAATCTAGGCTGAGGCTTACATCTTAGTGGCGCCGGTAACACTAGCAACTTGCTATCATGGAGGATGCAAGTACGAGTCATGGAAATGTTCTCTCAATATATATGGAGGTAAGACTGCGTACATCTAACCCTCTTAAGACCCTGCGTAAGCGAGAGCCTCGTGCTACTGCACGCCCTTTTTTTACTTAATTTTCCAAGGTGACCAACATAAGGAGCTTGAGTAGCTTTATACGATTATGACAAATTAGTTATTACTCTTGAATGATGGAAGTTCTCTATGATAAAGATGATATTAAAAAGTACGTATTCTATATTAAAGTCTTTATACTCTTAAAAACTTTAAATAAATACATTCTTTGTTGTAACCCCTTTTCATTTTTTATCATTTCTTTAATTGTATACAAAACCAGTAATCGTAATCTCTACTGAAGTGTTTTGTGCGGAATCTTGCATTCTTTGCTTCTTCAGCCTCTCTCCTCCCTGATGAAATGATACAAAATGAAACTTAATTTCATCAAGTGTAAACCCTGGCCTTGTTTTAAAATTGCATAAAACCTCCAAGTATTGTTTGCACAACAAGCGAACTGGTTCAAACTAGGAAGTTCGGACACTTCAAAAGAATGTACCATGTATCTACCAGCATGGCATGGTTACATCGAAATATACATTGATATTTCAAAACTATTTTTGTACTTGTTGTATCTGTTCTCTTTATCTGTAATCCTTGAGTATCCGTACCTGTATCCTGCCTTTCTCTTAAGCTTGACAAAGGTTGCGATGTATGTATCATGTTCTGTCAGTATCCAGGGAACATAGGTTCAGACTTCAGATTATACTTAATAAATTGCAACTATCCAAAAAAATAAGTCTCATTTTGCCTGAGTGCCTCTGTTGAAGTTCTAGTAATATTCGTTGCTTTTGTAGAAGAACAATTGAGTAGTAATTATTGGCAACCCACATCTTCTTGATAATACCAAATACATATATGTGGTTACTTTTCTATTAGTTTCTTTCTTTTCGCAAGACAGATTGTTTCAGGAGCTTTTGATGTGCCTTATAGAATATATGTGAGTATCATTTTATTATTGATGATGTCTCTTTCTGTATATAAAATGTGCAGAATGATTCATGGCATGCGAATCAAAGATGGAAAAGCAACTTACGTTTCACGTTATGTTAACACATCACGTCTTAAGCAGGAAGAGTATTTTCAAGGAGCAAAATTTATGAAGGTCGGTTAGAAATCTAATTAAGTTATGATTCCTGAAAGGCCTCTTGGTGGTTTCTGTTTTTTTATAGAGCCTAGATGCATTGGTTGGCTCCCCTGCTATCATGTCATTAATATACTCCAATCAGGGTAGGAAGGAAAATTTTGTTGTAGAATAAAGATTTTCTTTTCAACTAGTTTATTATAACTTTGGTAATTCCTGGAATCTATCTATTTGTGGGAAATATAAAAGATATGATGACTAATGATAGTTAGTAGGCTAGGCATTTGCAGTTGTAAAACCTCACTTATGATAAGTGTAAGTAAAAACATCAAAGGATCCATAAAAATGAGTAGAATAAAATAAAACACTTAAGATATGATGATTAGAAGGATACAACAATAACAACAATAAAGCCTTTATTTCAAATTTTCGGGGCTGGCTGTTTGAATCCTCTTCTTCCATTCGGCTATGTTAAGGGCATGTCCTCTACAAAGTTAACAAGATTTGTATCCTTCTTTAACACTTCAAATCAGTTTAGGCCTATCTCTAGTCCTAGCAGCCCCATTAACTACTATATCGTCACTCCTCCTTACGGGAGCATCTATGGGTCTGTGTTGCACATGTCCAAACCGTCAGATTTAATTTTTCTTCATCTTATCCTCAATTGGCACCACCTCTAACTTCCTATGAATACATTGATTTTTATCATATTCTTTAATCTATTGCCACTCATCCATCTTAGCATTCTCATTTTAGCTATAGTATCAAAAGATATTTGACCAAAGTAAAATTAGATTTATTTCTGATAAAGAGGGTATCAATACCCTTTGGTCCTTTTACACTCACCCTTCTAAGATGGACTATTATAGTGTAGTCCTTGGTTCTCAACTCTCCCCCCTCAAGATGGACGATATATATCAATCATCCTCATTTTGTTACATAGTTTAGAAAGACTCAAGGAACTAAGACCCTTAGTAAGACAATCTGCGACTTGTTATTCTGAGCGAACATGATCGAGCTTCAATATCCCGTTCTCTAACTTCTCTTTGATGAAGAACCGTTCGATCTCGATATGCTTCGTTTTGTCATGCTGAACTAGATTGTTAGCTATACTTAGTGCAGCTTGACTGGCACTCAGAAGGCACAATGGTGCTCATTGGTCTAACTTCAACTTTATCAACTGTGCTTTTACCCACAATAACTTTGACATTCCTAGAGCCATAGCTCTATACTCTACTTCAGCGGTCGATCGTGCTACCACGTACTGTTTCTTGCTTTTCCAAGAGACTAGGTTACCCCCTACAAAGACACAGTACCCTGAGGTAGACCTTCTGTCGTCCATGCAGCTTGTCCAATCTACATCGCAGTATCCCTTAACACCCAGGTATCCGTTATTTTTGAACCATAGTCCTCTTCCCGGGGCCCCCTTCAGATATCTCAGAATGTGGAAAACCGCATCCATGTGGCCCTTCCTTGGATCATGCATGTAGCGACTCACTACACTCACATCAAATGAGATATCAGGACGAGTTTGGCCTAGATAAATCAATCGGCCTACTAGTCTCTGATATCTCTCACGATCAATAGGCTCTTCTGCCTCTGCACCCAACTTATATCTTTGATCGATTGGAGTGATTGCCGATCGACACTCCATCATACCCGTCTCTGTGAGCAAGTCTAGTACATACTTCCTCTGAGAGGGGACGATCTCATCTCTTTTTTGAGCTACCTCGATCCTGAGAAAATACCTCATCATTCCTAAGTCCTTCACTTCAAATTTCTTGCAAGTTTTGACTTTAGCTGGGTGATCTCCTCCTCATCACCTGTTATCACTATATTATCTACATATACTGCAAGTATGTTGACGTAGCCTCTCGCATGCCGGAAGAAGACCATGTGATCTGTATTGGTCTGGCTGTACCCCACGCCTGTGATAGCCTTCCTGAATCTCTCAAACCAGGTCCGAGGAGATTGCTTGAGTCCATACAGTGATTTCTTCAGCTTGCACACATTTTTTGTCGACTGCTTCGTGCAAAACCCCGGGGGCGTCTCCATGTATACTTCCTCTTGCAGATTCCCATAAAGAAAGGCATTCTTCATATCCAATTGATGAAGCTGCCACCCATGATTTGCTGCAAGGGAGACCAGGGTTCTCACAGTGCTCATCTTTGCTATAGGAGTAAATGTCTCATCATAGTCGATGCCATAGGATTGAGTGAATCCCTTTGCAACCAATCTTGCCTTGTATCGCTCCACATTCCTTTTCTGACGTCTCTTTTACTGTGAAGACCTATTTGCATCCAACTGCTCTCTTTCCTTTAGGTAATGAAACAAGCTCCCATGTCCCATTTCTTTCGAGTGTCCCAAGTTCCTCCAACATTGCAGCTTTTTATCTCGGATCTTCCTTCGCTTCCTGCCAACACTTAGGCAAATAAGTGGTGTCTAACGATGCAATGAATGCTCCATAAGTAGGAGATAGATTAGAGTAGAATAAGAAATTGACAATGTCATGTTCATAACCATAACGATTAAATGATCTTCCCGCATTGCTGTGACATCAGTAAGAGTCATAGAAGGGGTGCATTTAACCGTACATGTACCCACAATGGGTCTAGCAGTACCATCAGCAGTCTGAATACTTTCAGGTGTTGCCAGGTGAGTGTAATCCTGGAACTCATTATGGACCCCCGTGACATGACGGGATGCCCCAGAGTCAACTATCCAATTTAGACTTCCTGGTCTGTGAGTAGATGCAAGGGCATGAGCAGGTATATCTGTTCTTGTATGGACATAATAGATGATGTTACCCCCAGAGGTTGTTGGAGTCGATTCCCCAGCGGTGTTGGCTCGACTATCGCTGGTTCTAAGCTTCAAGCTCCTCCACATCTCTAGTATTTTTCTCTCACTAGGGGTCACATCGGATGACTGACTCTCATTTTTTTTCTTCTGCAAAATTTGCCTTGTGTCCCCCAGAATAATCACCCTCTGTCACCAGCATAGCCTCCTCTGCCATCCCTACGCCCTCCATGGCTGCTTCCAAGGCCGCTGGACTGGCCTCTCAGAGGTTTCGTACAGAATCTGATGAAGTGTCCAGGGTCTCCACATTTGTAACACCCTCCCCCCCGGAGGAGTTCGGGTTAAGAACTGCCAAAGCTGATTTCACCCCCTGAGAACTAGTGGTACTTGGAATCAGTTTCAGCTGTGCCTCTTCTTGTGTCATAGAAGCTATGGCCTCCTCCAGTAATGGCAGTATGGGCTGTGCAAGTAAGACATTCCTCCTCTGCTTGAATGGTGGGTTGAGCCCCTTCAGGAACTTCATCATTCTCTGTCGCGAGACATACTCCATGAACTTCTGAAATGTTTCATAAATGCCAGTTCCACTTGTTCATACTCCACGCCAATAGGATCATAGTGGTCGAGATCTGACCAATACTTCTATAGCAAAGCCGCATACTCAGAGATGGTGTGATCTTCTTGGACCACCTTGTCAAGTTTATCCTGCAGTTGGAAGACCTTCATGGGGTTGCCCGACCCCGAGTACATGTCTCTCAGCGTCATCCAAATGTCACTAGCACCCTTCATCACTTCCATTTTTCCCGACACTTGTCGGTCAATGAGGCTGTCAACTATCCAGCTAACACATTGCTGATGATTTTCCACACAATAAACTCCCGTGAGGAGTGATCTTCAGGTGCCTTGGTTTGACCATTCACATAGCCTACCAAGCCCCTTGCCTTCAGGGTCCGCATAGCCTGACGCGACCACTTTAAGTAGTTGGTAGTACCGTCCAACTTTACCTCCAGTTTTTTCAACTTCTCCATTTTGTATGGTGAATGATCCACATCTTCCTATGCAGCACAGGGGCTAGTCTCGGTCAGCCTCTTGGACAAGAGATCGTCCACCAAAGCCTTCATCTCCTTGGCCGTTAGTTTGTCGTAGATGGTCTCCACCGTCTGCTCCTTCTCCTCTTCCATCAGCTCGGTGGTGGCAGATCTAGGGTACGCGAGTTCCGGTAGTGCCCTTCAGCTTCGATTGCAGATCTCTCCACGTCTACTGTTCCTCCTTCAGCGGCAGCGGCATCCCCGAGAGCCACTGCTCGTGTCCAGTGCATGACTGCAACCCGAGGCCGCATAGTCTGACGACGAACCGGAGGACTGTGGCTGAGTTGGCGGCGACAGAGGGGAAAGAGGATCCGGAACGTTGGTCGGTGGGGATGAGGTGGCAGCAGTGGCGGCGGAAAATGAGGGTGGTGTCAGCGGTGAGGGCAGATGGCGGCGATGAGGGTGGATGACAGGGTGAAAGTGGTGGCGGTGGCTGTGGTGAAATAGAGTTAGGGTTAGGGTTATGGTGGCTCTGATACCAAAAAGATATTGAACCAAAGTAAAATTAGATTTATTTCTGATAAAGAGGGTATAAATACCCCTTGGTCCTTTTACACTTGACACCTTTCTAAGATGGACTATTATAGTTTAGTCCTTGGTTCTCAACAGTATCTTTCTAGATATGTTGTTTCTTCATCCAACACTATGAGCTATAAAGCATGGCTGACCTTATAGCCGTTTTGTAGAGTTTTTCTTTCAAGTTCAGAGGTACTTTTCGATCACAAAGTACTAAAGAAGCACTCTTCCATTTCAACCATCATGTTTCAATTCTATGTATGACATCATTCTCAATATCTCCATCATTATGAGTGAGTTGTCCTAAAAACCGAAAGGTATCACTCATAGGTATCTTTTGTCCATCTATATGTACTACCCCTTATTTTTTTAACTTCAGGTTGAAATTACATTTCTTATGTTCTTTTTTCGTTCTACTAATCATAAATCTCTTATATTCCAAAGTCTCTTCTTCACACTTCTATTTTAGCATCTAGCCTTTCTCTATTCTCATCAATCAACACAATCTCGTCAATAAATATCATACACCACGGACCGGATATGCCTAGTAATTTTATCCATAATTATTGCAAAAGGTTATGACTCAATGTTGATCCTTGATGTAAGCTAATGATAATATGGAACGGTTATTCTCTCCTCCAATAGTTACATGCTTGTCGTAACTCTATCGTACATATTTTTAATAGTCTCAATATAATTACTAGAAACTTGTTTCTTCTTCAAAGTCTACCACATTATCTTCCTAGGAACTCGATTATAAGTTTTCTCTTAGTCAATAAAAACCATATGTAAATCACTCTTTTTGTCTCTAAATCTTTCAATTGTCTTCTTAGTAAGTAAATGGCTTTGTAAATCTCTCCGGCATAAAACCAAACTGATATTATAATATTCTAGTCTCTTTTTTTTTAACTCTTTGCTCAATCGCTCCCTCATTGTTTCATGGTATGACTCATAAGCTTAATTTTTCGATTGTTATTACAACTTTTTATATCTTCTTTGTTCTTATATATAGGTATTATAATATTGATTATGCATTCAATTGACATCTTCTTAGTCCTTCAAATTTGTTCAATAATTCACTAAGCCACATCAAACATTTTTCCCCTGCACATACAAGAAAATAACCAGGTAATGGTGCAGGATTTTCATTTATAAAACTGAACTTATTTACAATTGACTAAAATAAGAAACACAAAAGATCCATGAGATGAAAAAGGCTTGATGTTTTGGCTGGTCTAGCATTCTCTGGTGAAGTTTTCTTAACATGGCTCAACCTTTGTGGTTGACCAACACCTTGCCTAAGTTGGTTTATTCTTGTGTATCATGAAAATTCAAACCTTTTTTCTTGCTGCATATTGTACTGTGAGTAGGTTTCAGTGATAATCCATCACTCATATCATATGGTATCTGATCTATGTTGCATAAATCAATCTCAAGTGCTTGTCCTCGCTTAATATTATACTTCTACAGTATATTTTACTCTGATTCCTTCATTCGGATTTGGCAACCAAGTTTTAGCATTTGTTCCTCAAAACCCACTCTATTTGGTTTATCTTGACCCTCTCTTACTGCCCAAGTGTATGATCCATAATGACAAGTGACAACTTGGTACTCCTCAGTCATAAGCTTCTCCAAAGGCACATTTCCAAGTTCCAATTGTTCATATTCTAGTTAGATTTCTTGTTTGATAAAATCCCTCCTGTTATTTTACTTTGTAAATTTCTGTTGAAATTAGTTGATGATTTTATTGATTGTCTCATTGGCATTATATAGCCTTACAATCATTAATACAATGATTTCAATCATTATGACAATAATCTCATAATGGAATATCCTGTGACATATTCTGGCATCCCAAATATGTCCTCAGGATATTCCCATGTGCTTATACTATACTTAAATATGACACCCAACATACCATATCAACACTCCCCCTCAAGATGGGTGAAAGATATTCACTAAGCCCATCTTGTCACATCCTCTAATCATGCTCACTGAGGCGAGTCCCTTGGTTAGTCCATCTGCTACTTGATCCCTGGTTGGAACATGGCCAAGCTCCAGTAATCCTCTATCCAACTTCTCTTTGATGAAGAATCTATCAATCTCGATGTGTTTGGTCCTATCATGCTGTACTGGATTGTTGGCGATACTAATAGCTGACTGATTGTCACACCACAGCTTCATCTTGGCTCCTTGATCCAGCTTCAGCTCCACCAGCATATTCTTCAACCATAGCAGCTCTGCAACTCCCAAGGCCATAGCTCTGTACTCTGCTTCAGCTGTCGATCTGGCCACCACAGACTGCTTCTTACTCCTCCAGGAGACCAAGTTACCTCCTACAAATATGCAATATCCCGAGGTAGACCTCCTGTCATCAGCACAACTAGCCCAGTCAGAATCACTGTAGCCCTCGATGCTCACGTGATTGTTCTTCCTGAATATTAGTCCCTTCCCGGGAGCACATTTCAAGTACCTCAGAATCTGGTACACTGCATCCATATGACCCTTCCGCGGGTCATGCATGTAGCGGCTCACCACACTTACTGCAAAGCAGATATCAGGACGTGTGTGGCTCAAATAGATCAACTTGCCAACCAGTCTCTGGTATCTGTCCCGATCAACTGGTTCTCCAGCCTCAGCATCAATCTTGAACCTCTGATCTATTGGTGTCGCTGCAGGTTTGCACCCCAATATCCCAGTTTCTGTGAGAAGGTCCAATGCATACTTCCTTTGAGAGAGAACAATCCCCTCTGCTTCTCGAGCAATCTCAATCCCAAGGAAGTACCGAAGAAGGCCGAGATCCTTCACCTCGAATTCTTTGCCAAGCTTTCCTTTGAGTTGGGCGATCTTCTGCTCATCATCTCCTGTGATAATCATATCGTCCACATACACCGCAAGCATGGTGATGTGGCCTCCACTCCGACGGAAGAACACAGTATGATCAGCATTGATCTGCTGATATCCCATCCCTATCATCGCCCTTCTGAATCTGTCAAACCACGCTCGAGGAGACTGCTTCAGTCCATAGAGGGACTTCTTCAACCTACAGACCTTGCCTACTGTCTGATTGGTGCCAAATCCTGGTGGTATCTCCATGTACACCTCCTCCACTAGATCTCCGTGAAGAAACGCATTCTTCACATCCAGTTGGTGTAGCTTCCATCCACCATTCACTGCCAGAGAAATCAGAGTCCTGACAGTGCTCATCTTTGCAACTGGTGCAAAGGTCTCGTCATAGTCGATGCCGTACGTCTGACTGTATCCTTTGGCTACTAGTCGAGCTTTGTAGCGATCAACCTGTCCATCTGGGTTCTGCTTCACGGTAAAGACCCACTTGCATCCAACTGCTCTCTTCCCCTCTGGCAGTCTCACAAGCTCCCAAGTGTGGTTCTTCTCCAGAGCTCCCAACTCCTCGTGCATTGCCGCTTTCCACTTTGGATCGTTCTTGGCAACCTGCCAATTGTTAGGTACAGTAATACTATCCAAAGATGCTATAAATGCTCCATGAGAAGAAGGGATATGGTCATAAGAAACAAACTGAGCAATATCCCAACCATATCTGTTTGGAGGATTTCCTGCATTGCTGCGAGTGGTCCTCCGTACAGATAGTGGTGTGGGAGGAGTAGTAGTAGGAGGAATGATATCTTGTGAAGGAGGGGGTATCACCTGAAGGGGGGTTGGTGTCGGTGCCTCAGGAGTTGGGACGAACGCAGGCAAGGGACTTGGCACTGGCACTGTCGGTACTGGTCCTGCAGTTTGCTTCTCTCTCCTGCTGTAGGTAAGTAACTCTCCCTGAGCCGTAGGCCTAACACCTTCACCTTCTTGTCCCTTCTCCGTGCCTCCATGCCAAACTTCTAAATCGGTTACCACCAAGTTCTCCATCTCCCCCTCTCGCCTAATACTGGCAGTATTAGGCGTGTTGTGTGAAGTTCCGTCCTGGCGGTAGTATGGCTCATGCTCCCGAAAGTGGACATCCATACTGACAAACTTCTTCTTCTCTACTGGACTCCAGCACACATACCCCTTTTGGGTCGCCGAGTAGCCTACGAAGATGCATTTGACCGCTCTAGGGTCAAGTTTCCCAACTGATGGCCTGTTGTCCTTCACAAAACACACACACCCAAACACCTTCAGTGGGAGTATCCCACTATTATTGCCTTGTAATACCTCACATGGGGACTTCCATCCGAGGACCTTCGAGGGCATCCTGTTGATGAGTTGAGCTGCTGTCAACACTGCATGCCCCCACAGACTCTGTGGGACATTCATGTCGATCATCATACTTCTTGCGACCTCCAGAAGGTGTCTGTTTTTCCTTTCTGCAACTCCATTTTGTGCTGGTGTGTATGCACAGGTGGTCTGATGCTGTATTCCGTGTGCTGACAAGTATTCTGCAAGCGTCCTGTTGGTATACTCTGTTCCATTGTCAGACCTCAGTACCTTCACAACTGCTTTGTACTGAGTCTGGACATGCTTATGGAAATCCCGAAAACAAGCAGGTACATCACTCTTATTTTTCATCAAATATAACCAGGTAACACGAGAGGCACACTCAATGAAAGAAACAAAGTACTTATAACCATTCATAGTGTTAGTAGCACATGGACCCCAGACATCAGAATGTACTACCTCAAAAGCAAAAGTGCTCCTATGACCCGTGCCAACATATGAGCTTCTAGTAAGTTTTCCTAACTCGCACGCATCACATACTAATTTTTCTTTATTAGTTTTTGCATAAATCTCTGGATACAACTTACTTAGAGTATCAAAGGAAGAATGTCCCATCCTCCGATGATGGAGTATCAAGGTATCCTCAGTCCTCTGCTGCAGTCCTTCCATGCCAGCCTTCTCTGCCATAGATACCAATGCTGAGTCCAGTCCTTCTCGATCTAGGTACCACAGTCCCTCATGCCAAGTGCCAGTCCCAAGTCTTCGTCCTGTCCCTTTCTCCTGGAAGGTCACCTTAGGAATATCAAAAGAAACAATGCATTTAAGTTGGAGGATTATAGAACTAATGGACAAGAGACTGACTGGAAAGGATGGAGCATGTAAAACATTGGATAATCTTACTGAACCTGTACAATTAACAGTACCCTTACCGACCACTGGCTGGAAAGTGCCATCAGCTGTCTGAATGCTGTCTGCTGATGCTAGGTGAGTGTAGGAAGAAAACTCACTAGCATTCCCCGTCACATGTCGAGATGCTCCCGAGTCGATAATCCAGTCTGATGATTTAAGGGAAGAGATAGACGCAAGGGCAAGTGATTCGTCAGTACCTTCTGATGGATGGACATACATGGCAGCGTTGCCCCTAACAAAGAATGAGGTGGACGCCTCCTCTGTTCTACTCCTCATGTCTCCCAGTGCCTGGTCCTCCACAGTAAATGTGCCATCAGCTTCTCCGTTCACTTCTGATATCATGAGGTTTGCCCGATAACCTCCTCGGCCGCCTCGTCTATCCCCTCGACCACGACCACGTCCTCCATTATATCCTCGTCCGCCGAACGGTCCTCGTCCACAACCTGAATCTTCCTCCCTAGGTGGTTTGGTACAAGCATACCGATGATGACCCATCTTCCCACAGTTGTAGCACTGTCGGTTATGCTGCCAGGGCTCTCCCTTAGATCCTTTGTTACCTGAGCTGGTGATCGCTAGTGCTGACTTTGCTTCGGGGGGACCACCTGTCCCGGCTTGCAGCCTGATGCGTGTCTCCTCCTGGATCATGGCTGAGATAGCCTCCTCAAGGCTAGGGATCTTTGGTTGGGCTAGAAGTAGGGCCGTCCTCTGTGCGAAAGCTGCAGTCTGCCCTTTGAGGAACTTCATCGTCCTTTCTTGCAGACACACCTGTCTCTCCTTACACTTAGGGTCTCCGCAGCTCGTCCGATCTGAGGAGTGATCATAATCCAACCACAGACGCTCCAACTCTGTGGCATACTCCTGCACCGTCTTCTCTCCCTGTACGGTGTCATCAATCTCCTCCTTTATCTGGAAGACCCGTAAGTTGTTCCCCACACCATCATAGGTCCTTCTCAACTTCTCCCACACATCTTTCACCATCTCAATACCGTCTACTGTGGCGGCAATAGACTGGACTAAGGAGTTGAGAAGCCAGATGTAGATCACCATATGAGTGGACTTCCACTCATCGCGTCCTGTCGAGCCCTCGTCCGGCTCTGTCGTCTCGCCCGTCAGGAACCCCTCCATGTTTTTTCCTGCGAGGGTTCTTCTCACCCGTCGTGACCAACTCAGATAGGTGGCTGGTCCATCTAATTTCAGATCGATGGAGGGAAGCTTCAACTCCGGCGACGTTTGTGTCGTGTTCTCACCAGCCGACATCGTCAACAACTTCATCAACGTCGCCACCTCTGCAGAATCTAGCTTCTTGATGATCTCCTCCATCGATGCGTCGTCTATCCAATCACGTCACGTCCGCTCCACGACTCACGCTTGTCCTCGTCGTCCGCTCCTAGATCCGAACATGTCCCCCCTTTTTTCAGATCTAGGCATCCAATTAGGCGCTGCCTCGTGCTGGTGCGGAGGAGGCGGCAGCATGCATGTCACAACCGCCATCGCAGCAGCAGCAGTCGCAGCAGCCGCAGCAGCAGTAGTAGCCGCAGCAGTAGCGGGACGGGGCAGCAACAGCGAAGAGCGGCCTGCGAAGGGCGGAGAAGAGGAGAGGAGGGAAAAAAATGGGGGGGCGTGGAAGAGTTCGGTGGAGGAGATCTAGAAAATCCTCCTGTGGGTTTGTGGAAGCTTGGTGACGGCTAGGGTTTGTGGAAACTTGGCTCTGATACCATGTTGAAATTAGTTGATGATTTTATTGATTGTCTCATTGGCATTATATAGCCTTACAATCATTAATACAATGATTTCAATCATTATGACAATAATCTCATAATGGAATATCCTGTGACATATTCTGGCATCCCAAATATGTCCTCAGGATATTCCCATGTGCTTATACTATACTTAAATATGACACCCAACATACCATATCAACAATTTCATTACTTACATGTTTCTTATATTAGTAAGTCGACACCTGGCATTGAAGGAAAATATTGTATTCCGAAATCTGAACAACATTCAGCCTGAATAATCTAAATTCCCTTTGAACAATATATTAAAAATTAGTGATCCTACCTGGTGTAGTCTCCAGATAGAATTGATTTCTCACAGTTGTGTAATATTATCTACAGATTGGGGATCTAAAGGGATTGTTTGGATTATTCATGGTCCAGATGCAACTACTTCGAGCAAAATTGAAAGTGTTGGATGTTTCATATGGTACAGGGACAGGTAGGTTTGTCATTTTCTAATAAGAACTTAGTTTATAGAACATATCTTTTCTCTTAGACGAGTAGAATCTTTTAAGACGATTCCTCGTAGCGTATCATTTATCATGTGTCTGTCTGTCATCTGGATGAGGCCAACCTAGATTCTATCACTTTGTAAATGTTGTTTGATTCAGGTAATACAGCTCTCATTTACCATCATGGGAAACTTTTGGCATTGCAAGAAGCAGATAAACCTTGTAAGTCCTCTAATGAACTTCAATATATTCATGAATCTTCCTTACTTCTAGAATTCTTGTACAGTAACTTCTGTAGATGTTCCATATATTTAGGAGTAATGCTACAGTTACAACCAAATGCTTACAACCCTCTTACAACCAGAGTCACTGACAGGTGGGGCCGGGTGGGACCCACCTGTCAGTGTGGGGGAGAGAGGTTGTAAAAGGGTTGTAAACATTTGGTTGTAAACTTAGCATTATTCATATATTTAGTGTTCCTGGTAAATTTCTTATTTTATTAATTTATGAATTTAGTAGTAATAAATTCTCTCATTCATAAATGATATCCCTTTGCACAGTCAACCAAATGCTCTTAAAGACAAGTATTCCTCTTACCAGTTACATGTTTTGGATTACTCAATTTTAGTAATGATCTAATATTCTGTGCAGATGTTGTTAAAGTTTTAGAAGATGGAGATTTGCAGACTCTTGGGATGCTAGACTACGATAAGAGGTTGTCACATGCATTCACTGCCCATCCAAAAGTTGATCCATTCACCGGTATGACTGAAATCTGAAACCATAAGCCCTATTCTAATCGATTGGAGTATTTGACCAAGACCCTGTCTGAGATTGATTGTTGGATGCAGATGAGATGTTTACCTTTGGGTGTGCACATTCACCTCCTTATGTAACTTATCGAGTTATTACCAAGGATGGCGTGATGCACGATCCAGTACCTATTACAATTCCAGCACCTATCATGATGCACGACTTTGCAATCACTGAAAATTATGCGGTCTTCATGGATCTGCCTTTGTATTTTCAACCTAAGGTGACAATTGTGAAACATATATTCTGCTAAGATGTTTATGTACTTTGAGACATGTTATACTGCTGCAGAAAATGGTTGCTGTACCAATAGCATTACTCTTCAGTAGAACCCTACTTTTTGGTTTAGCTGCATCCAGTTAGTCCTTGTTGAATTTTTTTCATCTCTTGTCTATTTTCAGGAAATGGTGAAGGGGAAGCAGCTAATTTTTTCATTTAATGCTACAAAGAAAGCACGTTTTGGTGTGCTTCCACGATACGCAAAAGATGATCGTCTAATTAGATGGTTTGAGCTGCCTAATTGCTTCATATTCCACAATGGTACATAATTCTCTCAATCATTTTTTTGCATCGCCTGGTTGTTCCATACAATTGCGCGCACACAATATTCCACAATGCGACTGTCGCGAAACCAAAATCGGCCCAAGGCCGAATATAGCACAAGGAAAGCGAGACGAGTAATTGGATGGGCCGATTACTCATCCTGCGAACCTATTATGCAGGTGTTTCACTATTGCTGGGTGAAATAATGGGTTAAAGTGGTCGAGTTTAAGGGTTAATTTTTCTTCTTTTAAAATGGGATTGGAATATATTAGTAATTAATTTATGATTTTCTGTTACCCGTCATTGGTTTCTGTTATCAGCAAATGCTTGGGAGGAGGGTGATGAAGTTGTATTAATAACTTGTCGCCTTATAAACTTTGGGATGGAGGATTTTATTGAACTCGTCGAAGAAAAGCTTGAGAACTCAAAAAATGAACTGTATGTGCTTTCACATTATGAATATCATTCTCTTTGATCACTTGCTTCCCCATTTTGACTATTATTTTTCTGTCAGATATGAAATGAGATTCAATATGAAAACTGGAGCTGCTTCACAGAGACAATTATCAGTATCTTCAGTAGATTTTCCTCGAATTAATGAACGTTACACTACAAGGTACTTCCATAATTTCCTTCCTTTTTGTAACTAAGGATTGTAAGTTTTTGAAGGAAGACAAACAAGAAACATTCTTAATTTTATGAAACAAATTATATATTGCTATTTACCATTTGATATTTCACTTCAATTAAAAAACATCACTTTACCTTTTTCTTTTCAATTTCATAGAGTTCACGGTATTTAAGTGAGAAAAAAATGTTTAAAAGTGGTATTTATGAACAAAAAATTGGTCCTGGTTGAAAAGCAAAACATAGGAAAAAGTTTTTGGTATTTAAGTTCAAAAAAACCTTAAATTTTTTTGACCTTGTTGCTAGTCTGCTATGCTGTATGTTCTACTAAGGTTGAACTGTGATGATCTTTTGTGTTTCTCCTATCCTTCCACTCATAGGGTTCACAAGAATCCTGAATATGCTGGTACATATCAAGAACTTGACAGGAATTTTTGTTTGATAGTCTGTAATTGTGGATGCAGTTAAAGTATGTTATGATTTAACTGCCTCTTTATCCAGTTTTAATGCTGGATAGATGTAAATTACCTTTCTTTTGTATATTTTTCTTAGTTTGCACTATCGGCCGATATCGATCCGATACAGCAGATATCGATGCTGACACGGTTTGGTATGTCTCTATTCGATACTAATCGATACCGATGCTCACCGATACCGACATTGGCGGTCTCTTTTCCAATCAATTTGGCAACAAAAAAAAATTGAACGAAAAAACCAATCAAAAAGGGTGACTACTATTTCATTTAATTTCAAAACTACTAAGAAACAACACATGAAATAGAAAGGTACCGATATCAATACTGCGAACCTTGATATTTTTCTTAGTTAAAGTTTTCTTTAGTAAATACGAAGATCTTGTTGTATGGACCCAACTTTACAATTTGCTTTTTCAAACACTTTTTGTCAATTTCAAAGCACATCGGGAACACTTCAAAAGAATATATGGCAATACAAGTATTTAAATTATGCTTTTGTATTACAAGATATGCTTTTGAAGTGGTTTCGATGTGCTTCAAAATTGATAAAAGATGCTTCAAAAAAGCAATTTATGAAGTTGGAGTGCCAAAATTGAGTAGTAGAATGTTAAGGTGCCAAAAACGTTCGGAAGCTATAGTTGGGGCGCCATTAGGATAAGTTGGTCCTATTTGTATCACCCATTGGATTGACAGAATGTATATAGCTCGTGAAAATATAATTCAAGAAATGAAAGAGGAAAGCTACATCCTGTTTTGACTTTCAGGAGGAACAAATTCTCTATATTTCTTCATTCTAAATTCAGGAGGAAGACGATATTGTTTTAATCTTTATATGCTCTGTATTTTCTGCTGCCATTATCCACCTTTTGTAATTGATTGTCCTACTGAATGCAGGAAGCAGAGATATGTATATTGTACTATACTTGACAACATGGCGAAGGTAAAAGGCATTATCAAGTTTGATTTGCATGCTGAACCAGAAGCTGGTAAGGAAAAGCTTGAAGTTGGAGGAAACATACCCTGCATCTTTGAGTTGGGTCCGGGAAGATACGGTTCGGAGGCAATATTTGTTCCTCGCCAACCTGGTATCAAATCCGAGGAGGATGACGGTTATCTGATATTCTATGTCCATGATGAGAACACTGGGTACCCTCTCCCTCCCTCCCTCACCTCCACCCTACCCCAAAAGTGCTACAATCCCTGTCTATGCGTTCTTATTTCTTAAATAGTTCTGCATCATGGTTCTTGTGATTTATCGAATTTATTGCTTCGGCTTATCCTGTACTCAGTCAGATAACTTCCCCATATGTACGAAGCGAGCAGTATGAGTTTGACTCTGTTTATCTGATGCAGGAAATCTGAAGTGAATGTGATTGATGCCAAGACGATGTCTGCAGAACCTGTGGCAGTTGTTGAACTTCCGAAAAGAATTCCTTACGGCTTCCATGCCTTCTTCGTGAACGAGGTCAGTAGAGTGGCATGTCAAACAAATAACTAGAAGTAAAGATAAATTAGCCAACCGTTTGTTAAGAATCAAAAATGAATAGAAAGATGAACTCAACAATTCTGGGGGAATGACTTACTTCAGTATTGAACTAACTCGGCTTATAAACAGCCTTTTACAACCCTAACAGAATTTAGAAGAAACAATCCACGTTTACAACTAACTAACGTGATAAATGCAACAAGAAATAAATCAAAGACACTAAACACGCATCCTAATGAATAGGGCTGATTTGAACTGAATGAAATATCCTAACAGAAAACCTAAACTTTCTCATCATTCCCTCCCTTAAACTAGTTGCCAGCTGCATGTAGTTTACTTCTGGAACTTGACAAACTCCCAACTGACTACCAAACTTCTGGAAGGCATCCAACGTGAGGGGCTTTGTCATCACATCAGCCAACTGATCTTGTGTTCCACACTAAACCAACTCAACTGTCCCTTCTCGTGTAAGATCAGGAAGGAAATGGAAGCGCACATCAATGTGCTTGCTGCGACCATGTAACACTGGATTTTTTGACAGTTTAATTGCAGAGCTATTATCACAAAGGATTGTATTACACTTACTTTGCTCCAGACTTGGCTTCTCAAGAATCCTCTTCATCCAAACAGCTTCGGTAGCACAGGAAGCTGCAGCCACGAACTCTGCTTCAGTAGTTGAAAGTGTAATTATAGGTTGCTTTCTCGTGGACCAAGCAACAGCTCCAGACCATAACATGAAGACATAGCCTGAAGTGCTCTTTCTGTCTTCTAGATCTCTAGCATAATCGCTATCTGTATAACCAACTAGACTTTTACACCCTCCCTTCTTGTAGAACACCCCAATTCCAGTGGTTCCTTTCAACTTTTCAAGTACCTCAATATTCTCTTAGCTGCCAACAAGTGTAACTCAGTTGGCTTTCCGATGCACCGGCTAATCAAACTTACTGCAAACACCAAGTCAGTCCTTGTAGCCATTAAGTACATGAGCCTTCCTACCATCTGTTTGAAGAGAGTCTCATCCACACGAACTCCATTCTTCTCTTTAAAAATCTTACATCCAGGAACAATGGGATTATGGACTGAATTGCTACTCTCCATTCTAAACCTCTTCAAGACCTCCAAAGCATACTTTCTCTGGCAAATATAAATCCCATCTGACCTCTGCAAAATTTCAATCCCAAGAAAATACCTCATTCTTCCCAAATGTCATATCAAACTCTCTCATCATGGAGTTCTTAAACTCAACAAACATTAATTCATCATTGCCATAAACTGACAATTCGAATCTTACCTCCCTTATTTGTTTTAATGAACAAAGTATGTTCACTATAACACTTCTCGAACCCTTTACTCATGAAATGCGCTTCAATGCGGCTGAACCAAGCTTGAGGAGCTTGTTTGGGTCCATAGAGGTCTTTCTTCAATCTGTACACTTTTTGAGGACTGTTCTTCAACTCATAACTCCTAGGCTGCTCCACATACACTTCTTCATTAAGTTCCCCATGCAAGAAGGCTGATTTGACGTCAAGCTGATAGAGTGTCCACTCTTTCTGAGCTGCTAAGGCTATAATCATCCTCACTGTGTCCATTCTTGCAACAGGTGCAAACACCTCTGTGTAGTCTATTCCTTGTTGTTGCACATATACCTTTGCCACCAAGCGAGCCTTATACTCCTTGAGCTTGGTCTTATAGACCCATTTAACCCCAATCTTCTTTGCACCTGTAGGCAAATCAGTGACTTCCCATGTGTTGTTCCTCTCTATAGCTTTTATCTCCATGTCCATTACTGCCCTCCATTTACCACATTTCACAGCTTCCTCAAAGTGTACTGGATCTGCTGAAATGAACAACGCCAAATTAACATCTATCTATCTCTTCTGAAAGCCCTTCCCCACTCTCGTAATCTCTCATCCACACTGGGGGCCTTCTAGCTCTTCCTTCTTCAGAGCCGGATGACTCTCCATTTCCAGCAGTTTGAGGGTTATCTGTTTCTTCAGTGGCTTCTTCTTCTTCACATCTTCATTATTTTCTTCGATCACTGCCTCACTATCTTCAGCTTCATCCCATTCCAGATCAGCCACAATTTGTTCTTCATAACTTCAATCCCAGCTCCAAGACTTGCTTTATTCAAACACCACATCCCTGCTAATTACAACTTTCTTGTCAACTGGATCATAGAGTCTGTACACTTTAGACTCTTCACTTACTCCCAACAACACGCAGGTAAATCTCTTTGCATCTAGCTTTGTTCTTCTCACATCAGGAACATGCACATGTACCACACAACCGAATACCCTGAAATATTCAACTGAGGGTTTGCTTCCACTCCAAGCTTCCTCAGGTGTCAAATTCTTTACAACCAATGTGGGAATCCGATTTAGAACATGTGTTGTCCAATTCACTCCTTCTGGCCAGAAGGTCTCGGGAATTTTCTTTTCAGAGAGCATGCATCGAACCATGTTCATCACTGTTCGATTCTTCCTCTCAGCCACTCCGTTCTGCTGTGGAGTATATGCTGTAGTCAGCTGCCTCTTGATCCCATGCTCTTTGCAAAACTCGCTAAATTCAAATGAGGTAAATTCTCCTCCTCGATCAGTTCGTAGACATTTTATATGCCCTCCTATCTCCTTCTCAACACAACTTTTAAAATGCTTGAAGATACCTAGAGCGTCAGATTTCTCTACTAAGAAATAAGTCCATGTCTTTCTAGTAAAGACATCAAGAAGGCATATAAGGTACCTCTTCTTACTGTTGGAGATGGGTGAGATTGGTCCGCAGATATCTGCATGGACAAGTTGGAGCCTCTCTATAGCCCTCCAATTGCTCTTCTTTGGGATTGGATCCCAATGTTGCTTGCCAATCATGCAATCAGCACACACAATCGATGGAGTTTTGAACTGAGGTATCCCATACACCATTTTCTTGAACTGGAGAGTTCCCAACCCTTT
The DNA here is from genome assembly GCA_036927795.1 of Iris macrosiphon. Taxonomy (NCBI): domain Eukaryota; kingdom Viridiplantae; phylum Streptophyta; class Magnoliopsida; order Asparagales; family Iridaceae; genus Iris; species Iris macrosiphon. The sequence goes on along the minus strand of JAYESA010000012.1, from coordinate 174,975,973 downwards.
GTAGCTTAAGTGTCCATAGCGACAATGCCATAAATGAGCCAAATCCTGTGTGGTGGTATAAAGGCAAGCTGGCTGTTGAGGCAGTGACTTTGCTAGCAAATCGAACATCCAGTTTGTGGTCATATCAGTCTGTATTATCAGCCCTTTCTCCGGATGGTATACCTTGCACTTTCCATGCTGAATGAGGATTGCCAATCGTCTTTCTTGTAGTTGAGCAATGCTCAGAAGATTGTTCATTAGTTCAGGCACATAATACACTTCACTAACAACATATGTAAAGCCACTTACTTTCAATCTCACATTGCCTTTCCCTAACATAGACATCCTTGTGTTATTTTATTTCCCAGCTTTACCTTCTGCCTGAAGCTCTCGTTTAGGTCACACAACAAAGCCTTGTCATCCAGAGTCCAGGAACCAAACATCTTCCCTCCGTGCCTCATTCATCTCTACATACGACATGAGCAGCATCTCTTCCTCTTCTCCTAATTCAGCTTAGTTAGCCTGCTCCTTATCCCAATTTTGACACTCGAACCGAAAATTTTCAAGCTTGTGGCACTTATAACATGATTCCACGGTTGCTTTGTTGTAGGATTGACGACCTCTGCCCCTTCCTCTGCCTCTGAAGGCACCCTGACCTCGACCTCTTGCACCAAACCTGTCTTCAGAGGTTATCTTGAGTGCTTGTTCTTCTCCAGCATGCTACTGGAACTTTTGCTCATGAACGATCAAGGAACTCAGCAATTCATCAATGGAGATTTGATCGATGTCTTTGGACTCTTCAATCGAGCAGACTACATAATTAAACTTTTTCACTCTATGATCGAAGGATTTTCTCCACCACTGTGACATCTTGTATCTGCTCTCCATTACTCTCATCTTGTTAGCCACTGACATCACCCTCGAAAAATAATCATCGACTCCTTCTCCAGCCTTCATATCTAGGGTTTCAAATTCTCTGCGGAGAGCTTGAAGACGACACCTCTTAACCCTTGCATTCCCTTCAAACTTCTTAATAGACTCCCAAATTTGTTTGGAAGTATCCTTCTGGAGTATGGTCTCCAGAATGGTTCTTCACTTTCAAATCTTTCTGCTTCAATTCTTCTAACCTCTTTCGTTGTGCTTCTGTCTGCTCCACTCCACTCTCTGGCTCAACGTAGCCAGTCTCCACCAAACTCCAGTATTCCTTAGATCTCAGGAAATTCTCCATCAACATGCTCCAATGGTCATAAGCGAGGTATTGTTTGTTGCACGAAGTCTCTTGGTTGCCATCTCCTTTGCTGCTGCAAATACAAAGACAGCTGCTTTGTTTTCGTCGGGCCCAGTGGAGTCTCTAATACCAGAATGTTAAGAATCAAAATTGAATAGAAAGATCGATGAACTCAACAATTTGGGGGGAATGACTTACTTCATTATTGAACTAACTCGGCTTATAAACAGCCTTTTACAACCCTAACAGAATTGAGAAGAAACAGCCCAAGTTCACAACTAACTAACGTGGTAAATGCAACAAGAAATAATCAAAGAAACTAAACATGCACCCTAATGAATAGGGCTTATTTGAACTGAATGAAATATCCTAACAGAAAACCTGAACTTTCTCATCACTGTTGACACACAATTCATTACCAACTTCTATTTGTTTCCTCATTGACAGGAGCAACTCCAGCTACAGCAAGCAGAGGCATGATTGTTGCTGGGCAGATTTAATATCATGTGAACGAATAGTAATAGTACCCTTGAAAATCTGTAGCTTTCATCTGTTAGTGATAATAACAGAGAAAAAAAAATCGAAAATGGTTTTGAGGCATATCTGTATGTCGACACTTTCTTTAGAAATTTATTCGCCATTACTCGGAAATAGTTTGTTTTGTACAATCAAACTCAAATTCTCGACATCATCAGATGTAATTGAAAACAGAGAGGGAAGTGTAGCATTGCAGATTTATATCCATTGCTGCTGGTCATATAGTGTAGATGTCATATCATGTGCAATTCCTGTGGAGGCCATTTCGTTTCTGAATATTACATTGAAAGTGCTTCTTCGCTTTCTCCCTGGCTTCCTCAATAATAAGTGTTATGCTGTTGCTGAGAATTCAAATAACTCAGACTTAAGAACCTGGGTTTGTCAATTCGAAATTTATAAGTAAGCACTTACTGCATTGCAAAGCAAGGCAACTCTTGGTTCATCATGTTCAAACCAATTCTGTGGTTAGTCTAATATTGTTGCCAAGATTTAAACTAAGTATACCTAGTGTGCAAATCTAACATGATAAACACTTCACCACAACTTTTTTTTATTAAAAGTAGCCCATGGTACTACTAGTTCTACTTTAGATAAAATTATGTTGGTGTTCCTTTAGTTTTTGGGTCCTGTACCATCGTCCAGTTTGCCTTGGGCCAGGGCCATCCCTGGTTTGCGGAGATGTGTCAGGAAAAGGTACCCAGATTATTAGCAACCAGTGGCGTAGTTAAGATTTTCATCTAAGGAGCACGATGTTTACTATTTAAAAAAAATATGCACGTCGGCAATGACCTAGACGTCTTTTGGTGCAATCGGTACGTGCTTGGATCGTCTGAGTCAACGGGACGATACCCAATCGTCTTTGTCTTCTCCAATTGAGACTACCGACAGACAACCATGTACAAAACTATATACATCAGTGCGTAGCCATAACATTACTAGTATACTTGTACAATATATGTTGTGAAAGAGGATCAATAATACCAAAAAATATTATGATTTAGAAGTACTAGTTATAACAATGTCGTGTTCTGATGTATATATATATATATATATATATATATATATATATATATATATATATAAAGCGTATTTTATAGATCATTATTAGAAAAACTAAAAGATAATTGTCGTAATTATTCTAATTTTTATTAAAACTATTTAGGAAGGCTAAAAGACAACTGCATTAATTATTCTATATTATTATTATATTAGTATCATAATATTATATTATATATATTATTTTAAGACTATTTAGGAAGATCAAATAACGCTTTCAGGCTTCCGGAGAAGATCTGGAAATCCATTTCATTGAGCATTCGGGATTTTTTTTTGGTCAGGCCCCGAACCCACCTATAAGATCCATATGATCAGCTGGTCATTTGTATACCGAAGGATGAAGGTGGATGGCTTTCGTAATTACCTTGTTGTCCCTTTTAACTTTAATAAATAATTTAAATTAGTACATAAATGCAAGGATATATTTGGAAAGAAAAATTTTACGGTGAAGCTCAACTTTTATCATTTTATATATATATATATATATATATATATATATATATATATATATATATATATACACACACACTATAAGTCGTGCACGTGCGTTGTACATGTCTTTTGTGTGTGTTTTCTTCCTCCCTTTTAAAATATATACTTATATGACAAACTATTTTAAAATAATATAAAATATTTTGAAGTAAATTTATTTTTGAAATGGTGAACATTTATTGTAGGTGGAAGTGTATAATTATTAGTTGTTAGAGCATCCATAGTGGAGACACTCTAAACACATACTCTAAATTATTAAAAATTATATAAATTACTAGTTTTGGAGTGTATCTATAATATTGGCACACAATAGTACACTCCAAATAAATATTTCAAATTAATCTTCTATTTTTTCACCATTTTTTTCTATTTTTTTCCTATTTGGTAATATTTTTCCTCTATCTTTTTACTTTTTTTTTTCCATTCATGTTTGGCTACTTTTGGTGGGCCCAACAATTAATATAGAGGAGCTAGGACACACTTCAAATCTGGAGTGTCTCATACCTTTCTAATAATTTTTAAGTATACACAAGTGTCCACCGCAGCGTTCAAGTGCTATAAAATTTGACTAAAGTTAAAATGTAGCACTTGAAACCCCTCTCACTGTGGATGATCTTAGTAATTATGTTAGTGAGAGGTGTGTAATTTATATATTTATCCCTAGTTAATTTAAAATATTTTGATATACTGAGAAAGATATTTTTGGAACATGAAAGTTTCACGGTGAAGTTTAATAAGTATATATATATATATATATATATATATATATATATATATATATTTGAGGAGGGATCGAAATTTTTCGCACTTAAGCATCACCACATGTTCCTCGTAATAGCAGCTCTTGGATTATTATTTTTTGACCATTTAAATTTAAATCAAAATCTCGTGAAAAATTGGATAGTTTACGGATCTAATATGAACCGTCAAAAAAGACAATCCAACGACTGCTATTACGGTGAACATGTAGGGATGCTTAAGTGCAGGGATTCTGATGTCTCTTCCCTATTCTATCCACCCCATTATCATCCACCCCATATACGTTGGATTAGATTTAAAATACGGTTCAGATAAAATCTGTACAAAATAGAATAAGAGATAGATATCAAACATAATAGAGAAACAAAACAATCCTTTGTAAAAAAATTAGAATAATATTATTTATTCCTCCAAACAATTCCTCCTTATGTGTGCGGTTGTTAATGTTGCAACTGACATGAAAAAATCTAAAATAAAAATTAACATAAAATTAAAAATTAACATTAATATTAATATTATAAATTTTTGGATAATTAATTTTTTGGATTAATATTTATCATATCAGCTGTAATGTTAGATGTTACATAATATTATCTAATATGTCACGTCAACTGTGACATAAAGAAGAACACTTCATCCGACGGATGATTAGTATTACTCAACAGATTAAACAAGAGTGAAAAAGAGAAAATAAAATAAAATATCGTATTTTCCCTTCTTCTCTGCCACGCCTCCGCCTCCGCCTCGAGAACAAAAATTAAAAGTTCTTTGTCTGAAGGAAAAGTGATAAACTACATGAAAAATTAAGCACTACTAGCTCCTTTTCTGACCTCCCAATCTTCAGATTAAGCTAAAGACAAAGAGGAATGAAAAAATGTAAAATCCTATCAGAAATTGCATCCCCATATAGCATTTTTTTTTAAATATAAAGACATTATATCTGAAGGCGAAGACCTACAATTGGTTGAAAATACGGTGTGATCCAAATCGGACTCATATGTTTGTAAAGAGAATTTCTATGTAAGATCTGAACTAATTTCAATTATCTACACCTTATGATCCCACCCTCCTATTCGATGTGGGACTAAATTACCAACTCCAATGTCACTACCATTTTGACGCTCATCCGGAAACGAGATACAATCCAACAATCTCTACCTTAATTCGTTTCCGCTAGCCGAACAACCTTAGCACACCCGGCTACATTTGTTCATTCTCACTAGCTGAGCACCTAGGAGGTCCAACATATTGGCATCTCGATCCATTCGACCACAGAACCAAACCTGACACGTTCATCCACATCACCATTGTGTGACAACCACAACGTCTTGCTCCACCTTGAGTCTGTCAGATCTACCTTTGAAGCCAATTCGTGTAGTTGTCTCTAATCTTAGGTCTGATCCGCATTTAGACCACCTTATAGAGGATGCTCCTACTCTACCTTGAGAATAGCTCGTATTATTTGATTATAAGCATGAACGTTCAGTACCATCTGTCTCGAACCAATTTTAGCCGTTAAAACCATCCGTCCAAATTAGTCCTGTAACCTTGGGCTCTGATACCACTTGTTAGAAAAAAGTCTCCAACTCTTTCCTGTGTGCAACCACAAATAAACAAACACAAACAGATATTAAATAATAAGAGACAAGAGACACCAAAATTTTTACGTGGTTTTTACTCTTCGTTTTGAAGAGATTTTTTACATAAAAATTTTGATGTCTCTTGTTTTTTGTTATTTTTAATATCTGTTTGTCTTTATCTATTTGTGGTTGCACGTAGAAAGTTGGCGACTTTTTTCCAACACAAACACAATGAAGAGCTTGTGCTCTTCAAATTTCCAACCAGACAAGGCTAGGACCATAATTTTGTCACAATCTCCTAGTTTGGTTGTGAACAAGAAGAAGATGAATCCAAGGGTGACAGAATCGAACATGTCCAAGTCATTTGATGTCTTACAAGCAAGCAATTTCAATCTTTTTTTTTTTTCTTTTACAGCTGAAAAAAGAAGATGAATAGGTGGAAATGGAGTTGGAGAGATGGGAACCAGTTGTTTCGGAGAATTGACAGTCGAAAGGCCTCGTACTCATACACGCCATTTCATATTGCGTGTCTACCGTGTTGGAAACACATGCATGATTGGGATCGGTTGGCAACCCAAAGAAATAAGTACAATGTCCATCGTTTTTATTACTTGTACTTTATCCCCGATCTTGAGACTACAATAACGGTCCTTTATGGCTATGCAGCGACTCATGTTCATATAGATAAGTCATCCTCGCTTAGCGGCTATCCGCATGCGAGTCATTGCATCGCATCAATGAACAACTGAACACCTGAACGATCTGGACATAACGACTCTCGTGTTTGCATATGCTATGCCTCCTGGATGTTTATAAATGCTCGTGCTTAAATTAAATAATGTTTGCCTTGGACAGGGAAGGACAAATGATAAGTTGGTAAGTCTCGCCGTGTTTTCTTTCATGTCGCACGGCGCACTGCCACACGAGTTAGGCTATTCAATCTTTACATGAAACTGATCCTAAGACAACTAGAATGACAACTTAATAGTTGGTGCACGGAACTTATATTACGTGTTTGGATTTGTCGAGCGGGCGAGTAGCTTCCCCACCAGTGCATTCAATGTACTGATAATCCACCAGTTTGTATGCAGGGTACGGGAGAACCTCGTTCGGTGCGGATGCTCCTTCGTGCGTGCTAAGGCGTGAAGATCACTCCGAAGCAGCGGTGCGTCCGGATCAGAGGCACATATAGAAGACATAATGTTGTGAACATCGCCTGTACAATCATTCTACAATTGTAGCCACTTGGCACGTTTTTACTGTTTCAGAGAGAGAGGCTTGAGCGACTTGTAATCTCGGCTATGCGCCGCCTGTAACACATATTTATATCAATAAAAGAGTTGTTTTACTTCAACTTGTGTTTCAAGGCTTCCGCTATATTGTCGACTCAGTGAACTTGTTACCAAATCGCTATGCGTTTATGACTCTGCTGCACTCAGACAATCTGTGCGACTCTGTGGCTTAGAACTCTTACCGCCAGCCAATGAACCACGGCCTTGCACGGGCGTTGCTCACGCTCGTGCTGCATCACCTCCGGATGGGTCATAAAGCGATCGTTCCGCGGGAGCACTGGCGCGGTGATTCTCGCCTAGGAGGAACGGCCGATTTACTCTGCGGGAGATCGGGGCTAGCATCTCCAACCCGGTTGTGAGTTTGAAAAGCATGGTTGTCACATAGAAATTATTATGAAGTTGATATAGCAATCACATATCAAAGACAATGTAAAATTGGTTATGTAGATTTAGACAATGAATTTCACAATGCTTTACTTACATATAATCAATTATGAATAAAAATATTTATATAAAAGAAGAAGAAATTGAAAAGTTGTCTTAGAAGCTAGAAAAAAAATATTTTTTATTGTATTTTCAATACATTTGTATTGGAGACCACTTTTCTATCTCATTGTCTTGTGTGAATATAATCTTGCCACATAGGAAAGACATTATCCTGTGTCTCATGTCAAATAGGAATCACAACACAAAACAAGGCAATAGGGTTAGAGATGCTCTAATAATTTGTCCAAATGTATGTTCGTTTGATTGGCTCCGATGGCGATGGAGGCGGCAATAACCATCAATACGAATATGGTTATTTACATTAACCGCCTCTATATTTTATGATTATTACACGGATTTCTGTTATTTTAAAAATAATTATACTAACGTCTATTATATTTTATATTTTATGTAAATGATTATCATGTTAACCACCTTTAAAACATAAAACATAGATGGAAACAGATCCAAAAACTAAAACCGGAATGGACTACAATGAATTAGGATGGGACTAGAGATGGACTAACCGATATTAAAAAAATAAAAAATAAACATATAGAAAAAAAAAATCTTTTTTTTTTGGGTGGGCTGGAACCCACCAATCCAGTGCCCCACCCAAAGGTTGGATCCATCCCTGAACATAGAGGTGGTCCGTGTAATTATTTTTAAAAAAAGAAAGATCCGTGTAATAAATATAAAACATAGGAGAGGTTAATGTAAATAATCCATACAAATATAAATTTGTCTACGAACTTTAGGCTAGGTCCATTTAAAATTCGATTAATATCTAAATAAATATATAGATTAAAAAAATATAATTACATAGGAGATGAGTGGATTTGAACCCCAAGATCTCCTCAAAGCTTACACCTTCTCCAACTAACAACTAGGCCCAATTTATTTTGTGTCATAAATTAGGGGTGAGCGTCAGTGTAATCGGTCGGTTTTCGATCGATCTTTTTGATATTGTTTTAATCGATATTTAAAAAATTAATACAAATATCGTATCATTTAGAATCGATTTTTTTCAATTTCGGTTAAAAGATTTAATGTTGATTTTTGTTCCGTAGTGATGTTTTATCAATTGACATTCGATCAATCAACACATAAATTATTATGAAACCTCTTATCCTATATATATATATATTACTATTTTTTAAGCATTAAATTTTAAAGTCAAGCCTCTACCAACCAAGCAATTAAATAAATTTATTAGAACAATACGTAACAAGTTGCAAACATCTAAAAATGAACTTAAAAGATCTAGCACAATCACTAAGTTTAATCCTTAACATAAGTTCAAGTACACCAAAATTCACTTCTTTCTAAGAAAACACAAAAATATAAGCTCAAAAGTTCAATTCTTAGTGTTCTTAACATAACTTCAAGTTTACCAAAATCCATTATATGTTCTAGGAACCTGATTCTCAACTGAAACTAAGGTAAAAATAAAAATGAGTAGCATAAAATTAATCATGAGCAACATTATGAGAAAGAAAAATATATACAAATTTATGTACTACTTTATTTATATATATATATATATATATATATATATATATATATATAATCGGTTCGGCATTTTTGTATGGTATTACACTCAATCTGCTACCACTACCAATATACCATATTTTAATCGGTTCGACAATTCGTTATCGGTTCATAATTTTGGTTCGGTTTTTCGAATTTTTAATCGGTATTCGGTCGGTATTTGCTCACCCCTATTATAAATAGATATAAATATAGTACAAATATAAAACTTTAATATGTATATTATTATTTCTAGAAACTGTACAGCCCGTGGGCCAGCCTGGATTTAGTTCGGATCCGGTCTGGCCCGAAGCTATCCGGGTCTGGTCCGGACTGGATTTAGAATTTATATTGAAAATTCCAACCCCGGCCAGGCTTCTTTTCTGGACTGAACTGGCCCAACCTGAAATTGGTCAAATTCGGTCAACTTTGGACCCGAACCGGGCTGGACCGGTTGTTGGGTCCAGTCTGGATTTGGTAATCGCAAATTTTGGAGCCCAAATATAGTCAAAGATTTGATTTGATGTGATTTAAAAAATCTATATTAAATATTTGATTTGATTTGATTTAAAATTTTGTATCAAATATTTAATTTGAGCATATTTGCACGTCCATAATTGGTACGTGCTATTTTAGGTAATGAATTTTCTATTTTAGGGTTTCCTATTTAGGAATTCATATGACCTAAACTAGGATTTCTCAACTATATATATAGGTTGAGGGTGGAGACACAAAGTAGATCACAAGGTGGAGATTCAGGGCGCTTGTCCACGGGAGATCTAAGAGAAAGTCCATACTTTGATCTTAGGGATCGCCAAACAGAAGAAAAATGATATCGGAAAATGATATCTGATCGAGGAGTCATCATCTTCGTTCAGGAAAATCGTTACGGGTAGGGTGAGTGATTTCATTGTGATATCTGTTTTTTCTTCTTGAGTTTGGTGAGAGGGTTGAACCTATTAGGACAAACGGTTCAACATTGATTTTTGTCAATCTTGTAATTTCACCTAAGTTATATAGATCATAATTTGTATATGTGACATAGTCACCGCCATATAGGTTGTCTTTATATGTGTTTGGTGTTCGATAGACGAGAGTTTGTTATCTAAGGTGGGTTGGCCTAAGTTTTTGCTGCGATCAGTTTTAGATACGGTATCAGAACGCTTGTAGGACGTGTCTGATCCGAACGTCTGGTATCGGAACATCCGACTCTGGTGTCTGATTTTCCAACACCGGTTCGATTGACACCTCTAGAGGTACAACGTAGCAGGAGAAAGATGCGACGTGACGGAAGAGAAGGAGAGAGAGATAGATGGAAGACCGAGAGACACTCAAAGAGAGGAGCCACATGAAAGTCCCTCGTTTGACTCTCTAACGTGTGTATTATAATTATTTTTGAGTGGGTGATATGACCCAACTTGTCTTATTCTGGCTTCACCAGAGGCCGCAGACATAGCTTAGTTAGAATTAACTGTCAGTTAAGAGTCAGTTACAGCTCTTCTTGATACACACGCTAAGCTCCTAAAGACATAGAGAGCAAACCCAACTTCCTAAAGACATGCTCTTGATCCATTTTTTTCTCAACCCATTCTTCCTCTTGAACTATTCCTAGCCACTTAATTTTTTCATGTTGGCTTCTTAATGGGAGGGTGACTCATGAATTGTGGCTCAAATTTAGCCTTTAGTTGAGGTTGGTAACCTATTTATACCACCCTCCTCTCAATTGATGAGTTAGAGAGATAGAAAAAAGCCTTCAAAGTTTACTCTTCCTTTGATCCAAAAATCAAAAGCAAACATCTGTTCCACCTCCATTCTCTTCCGTGTTTCATTCTGGGCAAGGCTAAGTTCGGGTCGCATCTCTCGAAGTTGTGTGCGACAACGAGAAGCCGGTAGTACTGGGGGTTTTACCACTAGGAGCATCTGAGAACAGTCTGCACATAGACCTCGGATCAACTCTTAGGGCAGTGCGTTCAGTACGACTTTCCCATAGGCCGGTAACTCTGAACTCATTTTTATTTTAGTTGCATATTTGCTGAAAGAAACAGAAAGAATGTTTAATTATTGCTAACAATCTAAGAGTTGATCCTTAGTGAAGCACTTGTTGTTTAGTTTACTGTCGTTCAAAATAATTTTGTTCAACGAGTTTATTTACAACTTGCTATTATCATTATATTGCATTTGTTAGTATTAACAAATCTTCACACTGTTGTAAAACAAGTAGTGGACCTATTTTGTACATACTGGTTTCCAAATCTTCTTTCTCAAGATTGCATTTATAAAATATTTTTATTTGTCAGCAAAGTTTGATTTTCCATAAACTTGCTTTTTGAATACTGTCATATTAGTGTTGCATAAGAGAATTGTTAACGTGGCCTAACTGTTAAATAGTTTAGCACTATCAGCAAATATTTGTGTTAAAGTTATTACTTCTAATACTTAGCAAATTGGTTGGAAAGTGCTAATACACGGATATTTTTTTTAAATACACTGTTAACGATTTTGTTAGAACAACATTAATTGCTTACTTAACAATTTCAAGACTATTACATAACAAAGTGTTGTTAACTAAAGTTCATTTGTTCATTGTTGGAAAATTTTAAAATTAAAATTAAAAAAAAAGGAAAAAAAATTGTTGAACATATAGTGCTACAAATTTACAAAACTGCTTGTTCATTATTTAGATCAATACAGTTGTTATTGCTTGCTGCTTTAAGAATTAGAGTATATAAATTATTGTCAGCTTTAATTATTGATCAGTATATTCTATTTAATATAGTTTATTTATTCTGTTGGAACATAGAACCTAACTTTTACTCCTGTGTCATTAAATTTTCTTTTGATACATTCAATATTTTTAAGTTTAAGGAATTAGTTTATTGACCTTGCAAATTCTTTTAAATCTAAAGTTCTAAAAAGTAGAGATAAGCTTGGGAACAAACTGAAAGGGTCCTTCTATCAAACGGGTGTAAACAGCCCTAAGCGACACGGTATTTAAGTGTCTTCGGACCACTGCTAGCTGGGAACCGGCCCTTACAGCTAACCCAAGTTAATCAAAACTTGATAGAATAAAGATTTATTAAGGTTGATCAGCAAGATCACTGAACTAGTATTTTTAGAGCCTCAGGCACCCTCATTGAGTAGCAACATTATTCTTGCAAACTTTAAACCGCCTTACTAGTTACCATGACTGGCAAAGACGAGATTTCGACTGCTAAGCCAGCTATGTTTGATGGCACTCACTTCAAGAGGTGGCAGAGTCAGATAAAATTTTGGCTCACCACTTTAGGATTGATCTCAGCAATTGATGGGTCCACACCCATCTCAAATAATTCTGATGACACTGAGTCTGACGTAGGAGTGTCTAAACCCTCTAGCTCCTCAAAACCAAAAACTCCTAAGGAAATAGACTTTCATTGCTTCCATCGAATTCTAAGCGCTTTATCTGATTCTCTTTATGATATATTCTTTGAATATAAGAGCGCTAAAGAACTTTGGGATGCTTTGGAAGATGAATATGGCTGTGATGATGCCGGAATTGAAAGATTCAATTCTTCCTCATTTAATAGGTACTTTATGGTAGATAATAAACCAATGAATAAACAGATCCATGAATTCCAAGAATATATGAGGCATATCCAAGCCAAAGGCTCAACCTTTTCTACTGAATATAAGATAGCTTGCCTGATAGATAAACTTTCCCCTTCTTGGTCTGATGTCAAAAAGGAGCTTATTCATACACAAGGTGACCTTACCTTTGCTCAAGTCTTAAAAAAAATCAGAACAGAAGAAGAAATTAGGCTAAGGTCTAATCCCAAGACTGAGTCTAAGGCTAAGGTAAACCTAGTAGAAATATCCCAAGGAAAACCCAAGTCTAATAATCCTCACAAACCCAAGAAGAACTTCTTCAAGAAGAAGAAGAACTTTCACCCTCATCATCAGAACCATCAACACCAGCAAAACCATAGACCTAGAAATTTCAGTCAGACTCAGGATCAACAGAAATTTTGTTTGGTGTGTGGGAGAACAAATCATCTATCCTTCAACTGTTTCCAAAGAAAGAAGGAACCTATCAAGACTCCTTATAAGGGAAAAGGTCCATCCAAACCAGAAGCTAACATGATTCTGAATGGGCCTACCAGTTCCTTCATGTCTGTGACTTATCAACCTTTAGTTAATATTTTTTACCATTCTGATGACTGGTGGTTGGATTCTGGAGCTAATGTTCATGTTTTATTTGATCGCTCCTGTTTTTTAAACTATCAGGAATCATGTGGAGGAGGCATAACCCTAGGAGATGGCTCTTCGGCACAGATTGTAGGAAAAGAAAGAATATATCTAAAGATGACATCAGGGAAAATTCTGCCTTTTCATGATGCTCTTCACGTGCCGTCAGTTAGGAAAAACTTAGTTAGTGGATCCCTTCTTGTAGCATCTGGATACAAGATTGTAATGGAAGCCAATAAAGTTGTATTTTCCAAGAATGAGTCCTTTGTTGGAAAAGGATTTGTAAAGGATGGTCTTTTTATTCTCAATACTATAAACAAAGTGTCGGATCATTCTCTTGTTGTTTCTAATGTAGAATCTTTAAATGTTTGGCATGATAGACTAGGTCATGTGAATCTAGGTTCCCTTAGAAGGATGATGAGCTTAGATCTTATTCCCAAGTCTCCTGTAGATAATAAACACAAATGTGAGATTTGTGTTCAAGCAAAACATACTAGACTATCTTTCAAATCTGTAGAAAGGAATTCTGACCTTCTAGAACTAGTTCATAGTGATGTTTGTGATTCCAATAGAATCTTGACCCGATGAGGTAGGAAATACTTTGTCACTTTTATAGATGATTGTTCAAAGTATTGCTATACCTACCTTCTCAAAACCAAAGATGAAGTTCTAGATAGATTCAAGGTTTATAAATCTGAAGTTGAGAACCAATTAGAGAAAAAGATCAAGATCATTAGATCTGATCGTGGCGGAGAGTATACCTCAAACGATATGACTAACTTCTGTGAAGAACACGGAATAATTCATGAGGTGACTGCTCCTTATTCACCATAATCCAACGGAGTTGCTGAAAGGAAGAATCATACTCTGTTAGACATGGTAAATGCCATGCTTCTCAGCTCAGGTGCTCCTGATAATTTATGGGGAGAAGCCTTATTAACAGCCTGCTACATCCTAAATAGGATCCCTAGTAAATCAAAGGATAAGACTCCCTATGAACTATGGAAAGGTAGAACTCCTAGAGTCCATTATCTCAAAGTGTGGGAATGTCTAGCAAAAGTAGGAATTCCTGAACCTAAAAAGAGAAAGATTGGACCTAAGACAGTAGATTCTGTGTTTATAAAATATGCCTCAGATAACAATGCCAATAGATTTTTAGTGACTCATTCTGAAGTAAATGAAATCTCTAACAATACCATTATAGAAGCTAGAGATGCAGTTTACTTTGAGAATATATTTCCTTTTAAGAATAGAATTTCCTCCAACCCCACCAGCTCTTTTCTTGCTCCTTCTACTAGTTCCAATTTTCAGCCATATAGTTCACAACCTGAACAAGACTTAGAACCTAGAAGAAGTAAAAGAGGAAGGATTGAAAGAAACTTAGGAGAATGTTTCTTTACTTATTTGATAGAGGGTGATCCCACAACTTACGAAGAAGCAATATCCTCTCCTGATGCACCTTTCTGGAAAGAAGCCATCAACAATGAGTACAACTCCATCATGGAGAATAGTACTTGGTATTTAGCAGACCTACCCTTAGGTAGTAAATCCATAGGTTGTAAGTGGATCTTCAAAAGAAAACTTAGAGCTGACGGTACTATAGAGAAATACAAAGCTAGATTAGTAGCCAAGGGTTTTACTCAGAAAAAGGGATTAGATTACTTTGATACCTACTCTCCTGTAGCTAGGATTGCCTCTATCAGAACACTTCTAGCTTTAGCATCCATTCATAACATGCTAATCCATCAAATGGATGTAAAAGCAATATTTTTGAATGGAGATCTAGAGAAAGAAATCTATATGGAGCAACCTAAAGGTTTTATTGCTAAAGGTCAAGAAAAGAAAGTTTGCAGATTAGTAAAATCACTTTATGGCCTAAAGCAAGCTCCCAAGCAATGGCACAGCAAATTTGATAAAGTAATTCTAGAATTTGGTTTCTTGCCAAATGAGTATGACAAATGTATATACTCTAAAAATATTAATGAAAGTTGTGTCATTTTACGCTTGTATGTAGATGACATCCTCATTTTAGGATCAAAACTTGAGTTGATAAATAATACTAAAGATTATTTATCTAGCAAGTTTGCCATGAAACACCTAGGTAAAGCCAACTTGATTCTAGGAATGCAAGTGTCTAAATCCAAAGAGGGTTATACTCTATCCTTAGTACACTCTATTGAGAAAATGTTGAAAAAAATTTAGTACTTTGATAAGAAACCTGCTCCTACTCCTTTTGACAGCAGTATCATTCTCAAGAAGAATGAAGGTTCACCTGTAGAACAACATAAATACTCTCAGATGATAGGTTCTCTTATGTATATAATGAATAGAACCCGACCTGACATCGCATTTGCCGTTGGAAGACTGAGTAGATATACCAGTAACCCAAACCAATCATATTGGTCAGCATTAGAAAGAGTATTTAGATATCTTAAGGGTACTATAGATTATAGACTTCATTATACTAGACACCCAGATATCATAGAAGGTTATTCAGATGCAAACTGGGTTACTGACTCACATGATGTAAAATCCACTACTGGATATGTGTTTACTCTAGGAGGAGCTGCAATCTCTTGGGGCTCATGTAAACAAACCATCATAGCTAGGAGTACAATGGATTATGAAATGATAGCTTTGGATACTACTTGTACAGAAGCTGAATGGCTTAGAAATCTGATTATGCAAATACCTGTTGCTCATATTCCTGTTCCTGCTGTTTCTATAAATTGTGATAATAAATCTGTTATAGAACTACTAAAACATGATTCTATGAATGCTAAGATGAACAGGCACCTGCAGCTGCGCTTCAAGTCAATCAAGTGCCTATTAGGCAAATATGTGGTTCTTGACTATATAAAGTCAGAAAAGAACCTTGCAGACCACTTGACAAAGGGTCTGTCTAGGACATTGATCCTAGAATCATCGAGGGGGATGGGGTTAAGCCCATAAGTAAATCACCAGCAGTGGCAACCCAACCGAGTCTGATTGGAGATCCCAAGAAGCCGGTTCAATGGGTAAAAACAAGCTGAACTTCGGTGACTATTATGGAACACTGACTCAGAGATTAAATTCTCATAAACTAATACCCAAGTGGCTGTACGAGGTTGTACAATGATATCCTATCCCTATGGTGACAGTGTTCCGGTGTGATATGGTCAGGATGAGTTTCAAACTCTTAATAAGTCCAAGCATTATATGTAGGGTTGATACCTATCACCAACCCTTGAGGACTTACCTATATGAGAGGTCTTGAAGGCCGCGACTATGGGTCAGGGCGACCCCAGACAACTCTCATGAATATGGAAAAGTGCGCATGGCCAATCAAAGCGCCGCCCCGATAGACCCAAGAACCTCTAGCGTACTATGTGTGCTATTCTCTGAATCTGATTCAAGGCATAGTCCATCAAGCACTTCTTCAGACAAAGACAATAGTCACTACGTGAGATTCAAGGCTGTAGTCCATCTCATCTATGCATAGTATATACTTGTCCAGAAATTCTCTATTCGCATTCCTTGTTACCTATGTTTTCAGAACTTGATTTTGGGGAGGGGGGGGGGATTGTTGACTGTGTGTTCTCACACATAGAGAGCAAATCCAACTTCCTAAAGACATGCTCTTGATCCATTTTTTTCTCAACCTATTCTTCCTCTTGAACTATTCCTAGCCACTTAATTTTTTCATGTTGGCTCCCTAATGGGAGGGTGACTCATGAATTGTGGCTCAAATTTAGCCTTTAGTTGAGATTGGTAACCTATTTATACCACCCTCGTCTCAATTGATGAGTTAGAGAGATAGAAAAAAGCCTTCAAAGTTTACTCTTCCTTTGATCCAAAAATCAAAAGCAAACATCTGTTCCACCTCTATTCTCTTCCGTGTTTCGTTCTGGGCAAGGCTAAGTTCGGGTCGCATCTCTCGAAGTTGTGTGCGACAACGAGAAGCCGGTAGTACTGGGAGTTTTACCACTAGGAGCATCTGAGAACAGTTTGCACATAGATCTCGGATCAACTCTTAGTGCAGTGCGTTCAGCACGACTTTTCCATAGACCGGTAACTCTGAATTCATTTTTATTTTAGTTGCATATTTGCTGAAAAAACAAAAAGAATATTTAATTATTGCTAACAGATGCGACGCGACGAAGAGAAGGAGAGAGAGAGATAGACGGAAGACCGAGAGACACTCAAAGAGAGGAGCCACATGAAAGTCCCTCGTTTGACTCTCTAACGTGTGTATTATAATTATTTTTGAGTGGGTGATATGACCCAACTTGTCTTATTCTGGCTTCACCAGAGGCCGCAAACATAGCTTAGTTAGAATTAACTGTCAGTTAAGAGTCAGTTACAGCTCTTCTTGATACACACGCTAAGCTCCTTGCTATAACAAGCAAGAGTACTATTGATTGAGAATGAGGTGTACAGTTGATTGAGAATGAGGTGTGAGTTCTTCCTGGTTGTTATTTTCTTGTGGTAGGTTCAGTTTTCTTGACTCCAATAAGAGTAGTTTCGTCTACAATATTCTTCTGCTTAATTCCACTTCTATTTCTTCTGATTCTTGAGTGATCTATGGCTGCAGCATATGCAAGATCACCCCCAATCTCGAGCCAATGGGGAAGGGGTTCTATCGCAATGCAGGAGATCAGGCGTGCGTTCGTGGCCGTCGATCCGAAGCCGAGGAAGGGGCTGCTGTCGTCGGCCGTCGATATGGTCGAGAAGGCCTTCGTCTACTTCATCCACGACGACAGGTCCAGGCCCCGCCACTACCTCTCCGGCAACTACGCGCCCGTGGAGAGCGAGACGCCGCCGTGCGCCGACCTCCTGGTCAAGGGACACCTACCGGTACTCTCGACACGGACACGGACACGGACACACTGAGTGCCTTTTAGATTTTATTTTCCAATTTTATGAGGAAGTGGGATCTTTTTTTTACCCAGAAATCCTATCCATTCAAAATATGTTGGTGTGTTTTATATATCCTGACAAAAAAAATTGTGTTTTTTTTTATACTATTTATACTTTTTTTTTCTTTTTCTTGTTATTTTCCTTCTTTAAAATTTTAACTTTTTTTTTTATCTTTTTTCATTTTTTAAGAAATTTTCAAATTTTTTTTATTTTTAAGAATTTTTCATTTTTTTATTATTTTAAATTTTTTCCCCAGTTTATAATACTTTCAGAATTTTTATTTTTCATTTTTTTAAAATAATTTGTTGTTTTTGGTTTTTTTTTCTTTTTATTATTATTATTATTATTATTTTTTATCTTTTTTTATTTATTTTCCAGTAATATTTATATAGTCACAAAACATGGAAATATAATTTTCCAGAAAATTTAATTACCGAAAATTTGATTTCCGGGAATATAGAATTTTTGGCTACATAATATTCCACGTACCTAACGCCCCGTTAAAGAAATCTGTGGGGACCACACTAAGCTAGAAATTCTACTTACTCGTGTCGGACACAACACACTCTTACACTAGGACATGGTGTCACTAATGTGTTTGTGCATAAACGTGCATACAAAAAAAAAAAAAAAAAAAAAAAAACAGTAACTATTTTGCCAAGAAAATATATATTTATTTATATATAAAGAATGTGTATCATTAAGAAAACTTTTCTTTTGCTAATTTGCAACTAAATACTCTATAAAAATTTAGATTTGCAAGTTGTCAATCTAAACTACTAAAAGAAGCAACTTGCTTGCATAAAATATTATAGTTAACTAAAAACCTTTAGCTTTCACCAATTTGTAACTTACTACCATATATGTTGTAAATTAGTTTGTCAAAATAATTCCTATTTACAGATTTTAAAATTATGGAGATTACAGATACCATCCTTAAATGCGCAAGGGTATAACAACTTAAACATTTAGAAAAGTTTTAAAAGTATTTAGTTGCTAATTATGATACTTTAGGGTAGCAGCTTGGTGAAAGTTCAGGATATTTAATTGCGAAGTAGCCTTCTCCTTTTTCTTTTTACTTATTTGAATTCTTAAGAATATTGTTGATATCGTCTCACATTTGGATAGGAATGCTTGAATGGTGAGTTCTTGAAGGTGGGGCCAAACCCAAAGTTCATGCCTGTGGCTGGATACCACTGGTGGGTACTTGAATGGTTCTTTGAATTTATGCATGCTCTAATTATAAAATTGCACTTGATAATTTTCTTTTACAATTTGTCCAAGGACCATCTTTGAGAATGACATGGCTATTTGTTGTTGATGCTTGTTCTTGTGCATCCTAGAAGTAGATTTAGTGATTTAACAACATTATGTATGTTCTTTAAGCACATATTACATACTCTATGAATCAACAATATTCTTTTAGCATTTTGCCACGTGCCAAAATGTCCTGTTGGACACATATTGGCCACACGCACTAGCACTTCAGGATACACTAGGAATCACCGATATTGGTCTTGTATCCCTGTTACTGTGTCATGTTGTGTCATATTCGTGTCCGGGCAACATAGGTGACGAGGAATATATGATTTTCTACATAAAGTTGCACATAAAGGGAATCCTCATTAGTTTTCTGAAACATCACATAAAGTTTCTCTCTTTGGAAGTTCAAGAATTATCCTTAGAGATTCTACAAATTTCCAAAACACCAATCATAATTTACCCATAAGTGCTATGTATTTATACTTTATAGATTACTGACTATTGCTGATATTTTTATTTTGATGCCAAAGTCAACATCATATTTGACATTTGTTTTTGAGTGCATTGGAATTGATGTTAGCTGTATTTTCCAACAGGTAATTGCCAATTTCAAAGCTTTAATGAATTTCCACTACTTTCCTAATAATGCAAATTTGAGACCTTAAGCTAATTATTCCCAAATGTTGAGTTGGTCGTAAAGGAATTTGTTTTATATCCTGGGACAAAACGAATAACAATGAATATTCCCTTAACATAGAAGTTCTCTAAATGGGAAAACATAAGTTGTATAAATACTGATTTGTAGTTTGCAGTAACAGTCGATATTGATATGTATCACCTGTATCATATCATTTTGGCCCGTTTTGATGCCATAGGGGCGCCTATCGATACCTACAATTGGGGCTCCATTTTTCGGTCAATTCGGTAAAGAATAATTTAAAAGAAAACAAGAAAAAGTATGGAAAAGACGGTGCTCGCAACTATTCGGTTTTGCTGAAAATTGGCATGCTAAGAGTGTGTTTATAAGATTTCTTATCGATACATTCTAACCATTATCATTTGTCAAAGTTATATATCTATAAACATTCATCCATCTTAATATTATTTACATTCAAAACTATCTATTGCTGGTGTATTTTGTCTCAAAGTAAATATATAAACTATTACGGATGAAAGATTCATCAATTTTGAATATTGTTCCATTCACAACAAACGAGAACAAACAAATAATACATAAAAGTGTGCCTAAATGTAACAAATATTGTATTAACTTTTTTATGGTTCTTAATTATTTTTTGGCTTTCTAAAACGAAAAACTCTCTCTGATTTGAATCTGCAAAAACTATCTGAACCACCGAAGCGAACCAAACTGGCTTTGATAGTGATACTGCGAATGTTGATGAGTTATCCTAAAGGCATTCTGAGCTGATGGAAAGTTCATATGTATGAGTAATTTTGAATTTTATAGAAGTCAGTATTGTTTTATATCTCCGATAATAAACTACTATAATTTTCTCTCTTTTTTAATATATCTCTGATTTCAAACTTTTGGCCTTGTAACATAATCTAGGATCAGAACATTGTGCCTAGTACTTTCTACTCTCTAGTTGGGAAGTTATGCACCATGCACATGAAGTACTTTCGGAGCTATTTTCTGTTATATTTGGGCATGATTGACCAGTAATTAGGCATGTCTTATGCTCCCAGGTTTCCGCATTAAAAGTGCACTAGGTTACCTTGTTAATTAGTGGTACAAACAAGGGGTGCATGTATTCCTTATCACTCATTTATTGTACAAACTTGGAAGCAGTAGTTTTTGGTTTTGGGTACGGTTAATTGTTATTTCACCTGTGGTGCCTGCACTTGTAACATTCTTTAGGCTTTAGTTTTCTCATTTTTATGTCTGTTCTTTCTTTTGCAGGTTTGATGGAGACGGGTGAGTCTTAGGATCACTTTCGACCAAGATACTAAAACAATATGGTTACAGATCACTTTATCTTACATATTCCCACCATGTAATTGCTTTTAATCTACACCATTTCATATTTGCTTTAGATAATATAAACAATTTATCTCCCATCTCTTAAATTAGGGTAAGAATAGAGATAGAAGAAGATTGTTGAAAAATATTGCAGGAAAGGAATGAAGATATGAAGTGCTGAAGAAGGATAACCACACAAAGTTGAATAACATCATACACTAGTCTCATATGTTGCTGGCATAAATGTGTCTTCATTTTAGTCACTGAAGCTAGTTTCTTGTCCCTCAGCACTGGACAGACCAAAAAACAAAAAAAAAAAATAGTTGTAAGACAGGATCTTTGGTAATTAGATCCAGGAAAATAACATAATTTTGAAGAAGTGATTGTGCAATTGATCTTACAATGCTCTAGTATATTAAACTAGGAAGCAGCATATGGGGCATGCAACGATGGTTCTGCGACGCACACAGTTCCTAGAGTCCAGGTTCAGCAACTCTGATGACACAATAGATGACTAATGCTTGAAGATGACTAAAGTAACCTTGAATTTCAGAATTTTATCATTATACTTATCCAAGGTTTCCCATGTAAGCGGTTTACCTTTGGAGCACCAATCCAAGATTGAAATGCTTGATGTCCGAAGCAATATCTTATAATAGTCAATTTGACATCAATCTAGGCTAGTGGAATGTCTACACTATAATTATGATACAGAGGCTTACATCTTAGTAGCGTCGGTAAGGCTTGCTGCTTGCTATCATGGAGAATGCATGTCCGAGTCATGGAAACATTCTATCAATATACATAGAGGTAAGACTGCATACATCTGACCCTCCCTGGACCCTGCGTAAGCGAGAGTCTCGTTCTACTGGGACGCCATTTTTTTAGTTAATTTTCCAGGTGACCAACATAAGGAATTTGAGTAGCTTTCTACTATTATGACAAATTAGTTATTACTCTTAAAAGATGAAAGTTCTCTATGATAAAGATGATATTAAAAAGTACGTATTCTATATTAAATTCTTTTTATTCTTAAAAACTTAAAAATAAATACATTCTTCGTTGTAACCCCTTTTCGTTTTATATCATTTCTTCAACATTACATTTTAGTGTATGAAAGAAACTTTGTAGAAATAGGTAGAGGCGAAAATAGTTTGAAAATTTTTGATGCCCCAAAACATTCCGCCAGTTGGTCTGGTGGAATTCAAGGGAATTCAAGCAAGTCCACTTCCGCCAGACCGTCTGACGGAAACCAAACAGTCTATGTGTTTGTAACGGCTAGTATTGTAACGGTTAGTGGCCAACGACTAGTGTGTTTTTCTATAAAATCCAGATTAAAACACTGTACGAAATATTTTTTTATTCTCCACACTTTTTTTTTGCAATCTATCCCTACAATTAGGCATACATTCTCTACTACATTCAAAATCTCTCTCTACTACATTCAAAAACTCTTGTTCAAAAGTTCTTTCTACCGTATGCACAGATTCCGTCAGTCCGACTGGCGGAATGTTTTGGGGCATCAAAATTTCCTAAACTCTTTTCTCCTCTGCCTCGTACACTAATTTTTTTTGTTTCTTTAATTGTATACAAAACAGGTAATCTGCTTGCAATTGTAACATGTCTTGCTCCTAAATCTTAAGCTTCACAAGGTGATCTCTCCTGAAGTGTTTTGTGCAGAATCTTGCATTCTTTGCTTCTTCAGCCTTTGTCCTCCCCGAGGAAATGGACAAAATGAAACTTAATTTCATCAATTGTAAACCCTGGCCTTGTTTTAAAATTCATAAAATCTCCAAGTATTGTTTGCACAACAAGCGAACTGGTTCAAACTAGGAAGTTCGGACACTTCAAAAGAATGTACCATCTATTTGCCAGCATGACTTGGCTACACCACCAAGTGAGTATCTCAATATAAATCTTTGCTTGTGTTGAGGTGTGCACATGGGGTGTGGTGGGGCACATGGATGCCATGTGGGGATGTTTTCTTAGGAGAAAAAATGATTAACTCCTAAAAGAAAGCATTTATTCTTTTTGTCATTCTCTTGGGATAATTTCCTTAGGAGCTAAGGCCCAAAGGGGCTTAGCGACTCGGACTCAGGCTCAAGGGCACAAAGTGGCGCTTTGTTGTCGCACTTTGCACTTAGCAAGTTAGCATCGGCGCATGGAGCTTGTGCGCATTAGTTGCGCTCGTTTTATGCGCGAGTTGCATGCGCTGTTGCTAGCGTGGTTGCATACGCGGGAGCATGAGCAGGGTGCTGCGTGGGCGCATGTGTGGGCATATGCGCAGGCCATGCGCGGTTATGTGCGTTTACGCGTATCCGCACATGGGCCGCTGCGCTGAAGGCAGAGGCAAGTCAGTTGGGTTGTTATGGAAAGATTTGAATGATTAATTCAGATCCGATTTTTGTAGGATTTGAACTTAATTCATTCATATCTTTACGTAACTGATGAACGGCCAGACTCCTCTATAAATACTCTCTTCGTAGTCCATTTGATAACTTACTTCGAAAAAGGAGAGAGACGATGAGAGGTTCGGCCGCCGCTGCCATTGGAGTCCAGGAGTTCGTGCGAGTCTTGAAAGGATGTGACGCGAGCGTTTCAGAAGTTCTTCGAGAACTTGCTGGTTCCTGGGAGCAGATCGTGTGGGACAAATCTTACTTTGAGTAACGGTGATCCTCATCACCCCAGAAAGCAGAGATCCTTCTTCTCCTTCCCCTTCTCTCCTTGTAACTCGTTCTATCTCGGAGATCGATTTCTGATTGTTATTATCTTGTAAGCAAGTTATAATCAGAAATATATTGGATATTGTGATTCGTTGGAATCGAGTTCTTTAGAAGGCAAACTTGTTTGCTTGAAGTTCTGAGTCCCGACTAAAACTTCAGGATCAAACAGAGGATAGACTGTAAAGTTTGCTTGAAGCTCTGTTTTTGGCTCGTCCCTTCATCTTTTGATTAAGCTCCGAGACTGACAAACTCAAAGCAAGATCCGAAGAAAAAATGAAGAACACCCGTGCAAACCTTCTCGACACAAGTTTTAACAAACTTGAGAAGATTAATGGGCTACACTTCTATCATTTGGATTAGGAAGGAGTCCTCGGTCAAGTGATGGACATGTGTTGTAAAACCCCTATTTTTTTTAAAAAAACGTATTTATTATTTTTTTATTAATTAATAATTTAATTATAGTAATTATGTGCTAATTAGGAGAAATAGATTTCTATTAATTTTTATTTTAGGTGTTGGTGCACTTAGGAGATTTATGGGACCATCAGGAAATTTTCGGAATTTATTTCATGTAGGAGACCCTTTGGACAATTGTTAGCTTAATGGTGTGCACAAATATATTTTTAGAAATTTTTTATGTATTTATATATATATGTGCATTTAGGGGATTTATGGAGCAATTATGAATTTTTTTCCGAATTTATTTCATGTAGGAGACCTCTTGAGCAGTTGCTAGCTTAATGTTATGTAATAATATAATTCTAGATTTTTCCTATGAGTATATATATATATATATATATATATATATATATATCAAATATATTTTAAAGAAAAATATAAAAGAAAAAAGAAAGAAAAGAAACTATTAAATGAATCTATTAACTAATACTATTAACTATTATTATTAAACAACTAAACCACTACTACCCCTTTTCCTATACTACACAGCCGCCCATACTAGCCTTGTGACCCGCTGGCTCCTTCCCTATACCAATTCCAACAACCCCTAGCAAACTACCAATTCCCACAATCCACAACCACAGCAAAGCCCAGAGAACCCCCCCCCCCCCCCCCCCCCCCCGCGGTTAGCTAACCCAACCCGCCTCCTCTCTCTCCCTTATATATATATATATATAAACCCTAAACCTAATCATCCAGACCCTTCCTCTTCCCATCTAGACCTAGAGAGCGCCATCCCCGCAGCCGGAGAACCCCGCCAGGCAGTCCAAACCAATCCCGACGACCGTGACCCCGCGCACTGCAGATTCCCACAGCGAGGTACCTGTGTTCCGGAGTTGTTTTCCGTCGACTCGCTCAACCAAACGCCGCCCCGTCTTCACCGATATGCTCACCCCTTAACCCTCTTCCATATCTGTGTGATAGTAGACCTCGAACAACGCGAAACCATAGGCGAAAACAGCGCCAAAGTTGGCGAAAATATACCGAATTCTGGGATCACAGAAAACTGCGGTGACCACCCATGTTGCCGAGTTCGTATCTCCCACCACAGATATCCGAATTCGATGATTCTTTTTGGTATGCGTAGACCACTTGACCTAGTTTAATTTCTGTTAAATAACCCTAGATTATTAACTGCTGTAGACAGAATTAAATTCGTCACAAAACCCTGTGAACCCACTTTTTTCAGATTTTCAAAAGTTGTGAAACGGAGCGTGCCCCTCCAAACGGGACCGCTCCGCCGTGTACCAAGTGTACCGAACGGTGCGCGCAGCGTAACCGGACACGTAAAAATTTGCGGAGACTGATTCGGACGCGTGTGCACGCCGAAATCAGCCCGTATCCGCGGACAAATCCCGTGTCGCAACTTTTGCGAAAGTTGCGCGCATTTTGTGCACGCTCGTCAGATTGTGACGAAACTTGCGCCACTGGACTCGTGGTAATGCGCTGGTCCTGTGACCCAATTTTCACGCAATTCTGAGACAGTTGACCAAGTCGCCAATTGGCGGACCCCACGGTTGACTTTTTGGACGAATTTGTGTTCGGCCCATCGGAATCCATATTTGGACATATCGTTGGGTTTGTATTGACATCTAGAGTTTGTTTGACCTATAAATTGTCCCATTTAGAGACTGTTATCCTTTGTACGTTTTTCGGTGCAAAGTGGGCCATACGTGGACCCCACTTTTACCCGAAATTATCGTTTTGCCCCTGTGTCCAGATTGGACTAAAGGGAAGTGCTTTTTAGCTATTTTGTTTATTCTGGGAACGTTGGTGATATCTATTTCAGCATCTGGAGACATTTGTTCTGCGGCCATAGCTTTTGATCCTGTGTGTTGGACTTCTGGACGTTACACTTTGCAGCTTTCTACTAGGCAAGATACCTTGCCAAATTGTTTACAGTACTTTGCATGTTTATTATATTTCTGTATATTTATTGCATTTCTGTATATTTCTTGCATGTGTAGTTTTCTTTCAGTCATTACTATGTATTAGATATGTTGACACACACATAGCACTTAGTATCATGAGAGGACAATCATTAGGCGTATGGACTTTTAACCACTCTGGTAAACCGTAGTAACTAGCACGCACTATGGTGGTCGTGTCCGATGGTCGCTACCCCCGAGGTATGTCGATTGATGGAGTCCGAGGGTCGCTACCCCCGAGGTATGTCGGCTGATGATGTCCACTGACGAGTGTGTGAGTGTGAGATTAGATCGAGTAGCCTACCTTGCCCATACGTCGAAAAGTTGTCATCATTTGCATTCATATAGATTGTCTTGTATAGCGTACTTATATATTTTCAAACATTATGCATGTTCACTGTATTCAAATTGGCTTGTCTCTATGTATCTTGTTATGTCCCTCTGAGGACCTGGTCCCTTGCCAGGTATAGACGACCAGGAGTATCCGCAGGAGTACGGGCCTGGACCTGACGCATTCATTTCTGCCGAGGAGGTCTTACCTTCTGAGCATCTTTGATTATATCTAGCGATGGATTCTTTTAGCTGATACATTTCTGTCTTCACATTATTTTATATTAGAGATTTTATACTCTTCTCTCTCATTTTAGTTTTGGATATAGTCTTTTGGTAGTGGATTTGTCTCCACCCGACTATTATTTTGAATATTTCAGACTCCTTATTCTAGTTTAGTATTTCTTTTCTATGACTTGTTGTGTGGATGAGATTAGCATATCTGTGACTTGTGACATTATATATACCACATGTGAGTTTATATTCATATTACAGCGTACGTGTGTATTATAGTATCCATATATTGGAGTTGCCATATACATACGGCTGACATGCTTATGTGTTCCTGGTCCTACGTATTTTGGGACTGGGGCATGACATGTGTTGCCAGATCCTGGATCTACCATTCCTGCGGATGGAGGTAGACTTGAGGCTGGCGTCGCTGGAGGCACATTCCATAAGGAAGGAAGACGACATCTTATGCAAGTTATCGCATGGAGATGTCTAATGCAGGTTGCCGCATAGAGAAGTATGCTGCTATTGCCGCATAGAGAATGACACTATGCGCGAGTTGTACCTGCGTATGGCGCTCTTTTGGCACATGGCACAACTGGGTGCATAACAGGCTCGGTGTAGGGTAGTCACTGTGCATGGCATTCTTTCGACGCATGGCATGACTTGGTGCATGAAAGCACCCATGTGGCTGGCTATGAGCAAGGTCTATGCGCGACCAAGTTCACCTTGGCACATATCTCTTCAAGCATGAAGGACCATGATAACGAGGATTGCAGATCCAATTTCAAACAAAAATAGCAAGGTAAAAGCTTAACTTGGTTACTTTGATTACGTAATTTGGTTAATATGATTGTGCAGGTTAAGTCATCTAGCGTGGTTGCTGACCAATGGATGAAAACTGGTGCATCTAGCCACGTATGCTCTAGGAAGATCTGTTCACCAAGGTTGAACCTATCATTGGAGGAGGTCTCGATGGCCAGGAAGGATCAAGAAGAGGATCTGGGGATTGGGACAATGGTTTTGGACTTCGAAAAGTTACAGTCAGAGGAGTGCGTGTAGCACAGTACCAGTGATTACCAAGGACCTGATCTTAGGAAGTCTGTTGCAGACTTGAGGGTGAACATCCATGGTTGCCAAATGGTAATATCTTGTCAGGAGATATACTTTGAAACAAAATTTTCAGTATCAGATGGATGTTCGAGCTTCTGCTTGTGAGTATAGTCTCATTATAAGAGTTGTGGGACACCAGACTAAGACGTGCACTCTGTACCGCAAGATGTCTAGTCTATGACTTATCTCTAAATGTGGGGGTAAGGAGGTGGAGAAGTGTGAGGTTTGTGCGTAGACAAAGATCACAAAAAATTGTTCAAACAGGTAAATCGAAGCAAAGATCTTCTGGAGTTGGTGCACTCAGATATCTGTGACTTCAAGCAATTCTCCACAAAGGCCAAGATGAAGTAATTCATTACTTTCATCGACGACTACTCGAAGTACGTGTTCGTCTATCTTCTCAAGTCAAAAGACGAAGCATTTGAGAAGTTCAAGGAGTTCAGGGCTGAGGCTGAACGTCAAACCGGACAACAACTCAAGAGACTCAGAAGTGATCGAGACGGAGAGTATAGGTCTATTGAATTCGTATTGTTCTACAAATAACATAGAATTGTCAATAAAATAACTGATCTGTATTCTCCTCAATCGAATGGAGTAGCTGAAAGAAAGAACATAACGTTGACAGAGATGTTGACTTCAATATTGTTGACTATGGGTCTTCCAAACTGTTTCTTGAGAGAAGCTGCACTAACGACTACCTTCATTCTAAATAGAGTATCGTACGCAACTTTCGATATCACTCCTCATAAACTCTGGTTCAAAGTCAGACTCTAATTGAATATCATTTGAGTGTGGGGGTGTCTGGAGTATATGAAGCTTCCGGACTTGAAGATTCAGATGTTGAGTACAAGGACTACAAAGACCATCTTTTTGGATTATGCTGAGAAGAGTAATGCTCGAAGGTTTCTTGATATTAATCAAATCAAATCATCGAATCTCGAGACGCATAACTCTTTGAAGATAAATTTGCAAGGCACAAGAACATTGTTATCACGGATATTCCCGAGAATAGTGTGAGTGCACAGGAGGCTGACGTTTTCAATGAAGATGTCGTCCAAGAAGAAGTTATTCCAGAGACAACGTTCGAACCAGAACTTGTAGAACCGGTGTCAAAGCAAGTGAGAAAACATAAGGACTTTGGAGAAGATTTTGTCACCTATCATGTGGAAGCATAACCGCTTACCTATGATGAGGCGATGAAGACTAGCTACATTGTCTTCTGGAGGAAGGCTATCAATGATGAGTATGACTCAATAACCTACAACAACACTTGGGTGTTGGTCGATTTTTCTGAAGGAGCTAAACCAATCAGATGCAAGTGGATCTTCAAGAAAAAGATGTAGGCCGATGGAACTGTTGACAAGTTCAAAGCAAGGCTGGTTGCCAAGGAATTTTTTCAGAAGCAGGTGATCGACTACTTCGACATATATGCTCCAGTAGCGCGGATGACGACCATCAGGATGTTGATTGCCTGAGTGCAATTCACAAGCTAGTTCTTTATCAGATAGATATTAAAACAGCATTCCTGAATGGAGAGTTGACCGAAGAGATTTACATGCAACAACCAGAATGATTTGTCGTCAAGGGACTTGAAGACAAAGTCTGCAAGTTGATGAAATCATTATACGGCCTAAAGCAGCTCCCAAGATGTGGCATAAGAGGTTTGATAAAGTCAAACGGCTACAGGGTCAGTGAGATGGTCAAGTGTGTTTACACAAAGTTTGCTGACGGGAGAGGAGTCATTGTTTGTCTGTACGTGGACGACATGCTGATCCTAGCCACGGATCTAGCACAAGTCACTAAGACAAAAAAATTCCTCTCATCCAAGTTCAACATGAAGGACTTGGGGGAAGCTGATGTTATCATGGGAATAAAGATCATCCGGACGGACACCGGAGTGGCGTTGTCACAGTCTCATTATATTGAAAAGATGCTCACACGCTATGGATACCAGGATCTCCCAGGGATCGATACTTCGTACAGGTGTGACAAGAAACTGAAGCCAAATTCTAGGAAAAGCGTCCGACAGTTGGAGTACTCAAGCGTCATTGGGAGTTTTATGTATGCCATAACTGCCACAATGCCTGAAATAGCTTTTGCCGTGGGGATGCTAAGTCGTTTTACGAGCAACCCAGGTGTGGAGTACTGGAAAGCTTGACAAAGGTTAAGTTTGACATAGGTTCAGACTTCAGATTATACTTAATATATTGCAACTATCCAAAAAAATAACTCTCATTTGCCTGAGTGCCTCTGTTGAAGATCTAGTAATATTCGTTGCTTTTGTAGAAGAACAATTGTATAGTTATTATTGGCAACCCGCATCTTCTTGATAATACCAAATACATATATGTGGTTACTTATATATTAGTTTCTGGGGATTTTCTTTTCACAAGACGGATTGTTTCAGGAGCTTTGGTGTGTCTTATAGAATACATGTGAGTATCAATTGATTATTGATGCGGTATTTTTCTGTATAAAAATGTGCAGAATGATTCATGGCATGCGAATCAAAGATGGAAAAGCAACTTACGTTGCACGTTATGTTAACACATCACGTCTTGCAGCAAACCATGGGTGACAGCTGTATCAATTGGATGTAAAGAACGTTTTTCTTCATGGGGATCTACAAGAGGAAGTATACATGGAGACCCCTCCGGGATTTTGCGTAAAGCAGTCGACGGAAAAGGTGCGCAAGCTGAAGAAATCATTGTATGGACTCAAGCAATCTCCTTGAGCCTGGTTTGATAGATTCAGGAAGGCTGTCACAGGCATGCGGTACCGCTAGACCAATGTAGATCACACGGTCTTCTTCCAGCATACAGGAGGCCACATCACCATACTTGTAGTGTATGTGGATGATATAGTGATCACAGGTGATAATGAGGAGGAGATCATCCAGCTGAAGTCAAAACTCGCCAAGGAGTTTAAAGTGAAGGACTTGGGAATGATGAGGTATTTTCTCGGGATCGAGGTGGCTCGAGGAAGAGATGGGATCGTCCTCTCTCAGAGAAAGTATGTACTAGACCTGCTCACAGAGACTGGTATGCTGGGATGTCGATTGACAGTCACCCAGATCGATCAGAAAGATAAGTTGGGGGCAGAGACAGGAGAGCCTGTTGATCGTAAGAGATATCAGAGACTTGTAGGCAGATTGATTTATCTAGGCCACACTTGTCCTGATATCTCATTTGCTGTGAGTGTAGTGAGTCGCTATATGCATGATCCAAGGAAGGGCCACATGGATGTAGTTTTCCGTATCCTGAGATATCTGAAGGAGACTTCTGGAAGAGGGCTATGGTTCAAGAAAAATGGACACCTGGGTGTTGAGGTGTACTGTGATGCAGATTGGGCAAGTTGCATGGATGACAGAAGGTCTACCTCAGGGTACTGTGTCTTTGTGGGGGGGTAACCTAATCTCATGGAGAAGCAAGAAACAGTCTGTGGAAGCACGATCGAATGCTGAAGCAGAATATAGAGCTATGGCTCTGGGAGTGTCAGAGTTGTTGTGGGTAAGAGCACTGCTGACTGAGTTGACGCTGGACCAGGGAACACCGTTGCGTCTTCTAAATGACAGTCAAGCTGCAATAAGTATAGCTAACAATCCAGTCTAGCATGACAGAACTAAGCACATCGAGATTGATCGGTTCTTCATCAAAGAGAAGCTCGAAAAGGGATATTAAAACTCGATCACGTTCGCTCAGAAGAACAAATTGCAGATTGTCTGACTAAGGGTCTTAATTCATCGAGTCTTTCTAAACTATGTAACAAGATGAGGATAATTGATATATATCGCCCATCTTGAGGGGGAGTGTTGAGAGTATGAGTGGGTGTTTAGTCCCACATCTAGTCGAATAGTAGAGAGAGGGGTTAGCCTTTCCTATATATATGTAGCCCCACCCATCAATAAAATTAAGTCAAGTATTCTACTAAAATTTTCTCGTTCTATCTCAATTGCAACTGCGTTTGCAAGGAAGAACGAAGATTGATTTCTGATTGTTATTATCTTGTAAGCAAGTTGTAATCAGAAATATATTAGATATTTTGATTCGTTGGAATCAAGTTCTTCATAAGGCAAACTTGTTTGCTTGAAGTTCTGAGTCTCGACTACAACTTCAGGATCAAACAGAGGACAGACTGTAAAGTTTGCTTGAAGCTCTGTTTGTGGCCCGTCCCTTCATCTTTTGATTAAGCCCCGAGACTAACAAAATATACATTGATATTCCTAAACCATTTTTGTCCTTGTTGTATCTGTTGAATCTTTATCTGTAATCCTTAAGTATTCCTATCTGTATCCTGCCTTTCTCTTAAGCTTGACAAAGGTTAAGTTTGACATAGGTTCAGACTTCAGATTATACTTAATATATTGCAACTATCCAAAAAAATAACTCTCATTTGCCTGAGTGCCTCTGTTGAAGATCTAGTAATATTCGTTGCTTTTGTAGAAGAACAATTGTATAGTTATTATTGGCAACCCGCATCTTCTTGATAATACCAAATACATATATGTGGTTACTTATATATTAGTTTCTGGGGATTTTCTTTTCACAAGACGGATTGTTTCAGGAGCTTCGGTGTGTCTTATAGAATACATGTGAGTATCAATTGATTATTGATGCGGTATTTTTCTGTATAAAAAATGTGCAGAATGATTCATGGCATGCGAATCAAAGATGGAAAAGCAACTTACGTTGCACGTTATGTTAACACATCACGCCTTAAGCAGGAAGAGTATTTTCATGGAGCAAAATTTATGAAGGTCAGTTAGAAATCTAATAAGTTATGATTCCTGAAAGGCCTTTTGGTGGTTTCTATTTTTCTTAGAGCCTAGATGCATTGGTTGTCTCCCCTACTATCATGTCATTAATGTACTACAATCAGGGTAGGAAGGCAAACTTTGTCTGTAGAATAAAGATTTTCAATTTGTTTATTATAAGTTTGGTAATTCCTGGAATCTGTGTATTTGTGGGAAACATACAAGATATGATGATTAATGATAATTAGAAGGGTAGGCATTTGCAGTTGTAAAACCTCACTTATGATAAGTGAAGTAAAAAACATGAAAGGATCCATAAAAATGAGTAGAATAAAATAAAACACAAAAGATATGATGATTAGAGGATACAACAACAACAAAATGTTTATCCCAAATTTCTTGGGTTGGCTGTTTGAATCCTCTTCTCCCATTCGGCTATGTTAAGGGTCATGTCCTCTGCAACTCTAACAAGATTTGTTTCCTTCTTTAACACTTCAAACCAGTCTAGGCCTACATCTAGTTCTAGCGGCTCCATTAACTACTATATTATCACTCCTTACGAGGACATATATGGGTCTGCGTTGTACATGTCCAAACCATCCGAGTTGATTTTTCTTCATCTTGTCCTCAATTGACGTCACCTCTAACTTCCTATGGATACCCTGATTTCTTATCTTATTCTTTAATCTATTTTCACTCATCCATCTTAGCATTCTTATCCAGTTATAATAACTTTCTGGATATGTTATTTCTTAATCGTCCAACACTCTGATCCCCAAAACATGGCTGGTTTTATAGCCATTTTGAAGAATTTTTTTTAAGCTCAGAGGTACTTTTCGATCACAAAGTACTACAATAGTAGTCTTCCATTTTAACCATCTTATTTCAATAATATGTATGAGATCATTCTCAATCTCTCCTTCATCATGAATGATTGATCCGAAAAACCAAAAGATATCACTCATAGGTATCTCATGTCCATCCATATGGACTCGCCCCTCATTTTTTTAACTTCAGGTTGAAATTATATTTCTTATGTTCTTTTTTCGTTCTACTAATCCTAAATCCCGTAGGTTTGAAAGTCTCTTCTTCACACTTCTATTTTAGCATCTAGCCTTTCTCTATTCTCATCAAACAACACAATCTCATCAACATATATCATATAACACGGAACCTCCTCCAGGATATGCCTAGTAATTTCATCCATATTTATCGCAAAAAGATAATAACTAAATGTTGATTCTTGATGTAAGCTAATGGTAATAGGGAATGGTTATTATATCCTCCAATAGTTCACATGGTCATCATAACTATCATACATATCCTTAGTCTCAATATAACTACTAGAAACTTGTTTCTTCTTCAAAGCACACCACATTGTCTCCCTAGAAACTCGATCATAAGTTTTCTCTTAGTCAATAAAAACCATATGTGAATCTCTCCTTCTCTCCTTCTCTCTAAATCTTTCAATTATCTTCTTAGTAAGTAAATGACTTCCATAATAGATCTATCCAACATACAACCAAACTGATATTCTGATATTCTAGTCCTTTTTCTTACTTTTTGCTCAGTCACTCTCTCATAGTTTCATGGTATGACCCATAAACTTAATTTCTCGATATATGTTACAACATTTAATATCTTCCTTGTTCTTATATATGGGTATTATAATATTGTTTATGCATTCATCCAACATCTTTTTAGTCCTTAGAATTTGTTGAATAATTCACTAAGCCACATCAAACCTTTCTCCCCTACACATACAAGAAAATAACCAGGCATTGGTGCCGGATTTTCATTTATAAAACTGAACTTAGTTACAATGAGTAAAATAAGAAAACAAAAGATCCATGAGATAAAAAGGCTTGATGTTTTGGCTGCTCTAGCATTCTCTAGTAAAGTTTTCTTAACATGGCTCAACCTTGTGGTGTTGACCAACACCTTGCCTAAGGTTGGTTTATTCTTGTGTATCATGAAAATTCGAACTTTTTTTCTGGCAGCATATTACTATGAGTAGGTTTCAGTAATAATCCATTGTTGATATGGTATGTTGGGTGTCATATTTAAGTATAGTATAAGCACATGGGAATATCCTGAGGGCATATTTGGGATGCCAGAATATGTCACAGGATATTCCATTATGAGATTATTGTCATAATGATTGAAATCATTATGTTAATGACTGTAAGGCTATATAATGCCAATGAGACAATCAATAAAATTATAAACTAATTTCAACATGGTATCAGAGCCAAGTTTCCACAAACCCTAGCCGTCACCAAGCTTCCACAAACCCACAGGAGGATTTCCTAGATCTCCTCCACCGAACTCTTCCACGCCCCCCCTTTTTTCCCTCCTCTCCTCTTCTCCGTCCTTCGCAGGCCGTCTTTCGCTGTTGCTGTCCCGTCCCGCTACTGCTGCGGCTACTACTGCTGCTGCAGCTGCTGCGACTGCTGCTGCTGCGACGGCGGTTGTGACATGCGTGCTGCCGCCTCCGCCGCACCAGCACGAGGCAGCGCCTAATAGGGATGCCTAGATCTGAAAAAAGGGGGGACATGTTCGGATCTAGGAGCGGACGACGAGGACAAGCGTGAGTCGTGGAGCGAACATGACGTGACTGGATAGACGACGCATCGATGGAGGAGATCATCAAGAAGCTAGATTCTGCAGAGGTGGCGACGTTGATGAAGTTGTTGACGATGTCGGCTGGTGAGAACACGACACGAACGTCGCCGGAGTTGAAGCTTCCCTCCATCGATCTGAAATTAGATGGACCAGCCACCTATCTGAGTTGGTCACGACGGGTGAGAAGAACCCTCGGAGGAAAAAACATGGAGGGGTTCCTGACGGGCGAGACGACAGAGCCGGACGAGGGCTCGACAGGACACGATGAGTGGAAGTTCACTCATATGGTGATCTACATCTGGCTTCTCAACTCCTTAGTCCAGTCTATTGCCGCCACAGTAGACGGTATTGAGATGGTGAAAGATGTGTGGGAGAAGTTGAGAAGGACCTATGATGGTGTGGGGAACAACTTACGGGTCTTCCAGATAAAGGGGGAGATTGATGACACCGTACAGGGAGAGAAGACGGTGCAGGAGTATGCCACGGAGTTGGAGCGTCTGTGGTTGGATTATGATCACTCCTCAGATCGGGCGAGCTGCGGGGACCCTAAGTGTAAGGAGAGACAGGTGTGTCTGCAGGAGAGGACGATGAAGTTCCTCAAAGGGCTGACTGCAGCTTTCGCACAGAGGACGGCCCTACTTCTAGCCCAACCAAAGATCCCTAACCTTGAGGAGGCTATCTCAGCCATGATCCAGGAGGAGACACGCATCAGGCTGCAAGCCGGGACAGGTGGTCCCCCCGAAGCAAAGTCAGCACTAGCGATCACCAGCTCAGGTAACACAGGATCTAAGGGAGAGCCCTGGCAGCATAACCGGCAGTGCTACAACTGTGGGAAGATGGGTCATCATCGGTATGCTTGTACCAAACCACCTAGGAAGGGAGATTCAGGTGGTGGACGAGGACCGTTCGGCGGACGAGGATATAATGGAGGACGTGGTCGTGGTCGAGGGGATAGACGAGGCGGCCGAGGAGGTTATCGGGCAAACCTCCTGATATCAGAAGGGAATGGAGAAGCTGATGACACCTTTACTGTGGAGGACCAGGCACTGGGAGACATGAGGAGTAGAACAGAGGAGGCGTCCACCTCATTCTTTGTTAGGGGCAACGCTGCTATGTATGCCCATCCATCAGAAGGTACTGACGAATCACTTGCCCTTGCGTCTATCTCTTCCCTTAAATCATCAGACTGGATTATCGACTCGGGAGCATCTCGGCATGTGACGGGAAATGCTAGTGAGTTTTCTTCCTACACTCACCTAGCATCAGCAGACAGCATTCAGACAGCTGATGGCACTTTCCAGCCAGTGGTCGGTAAGGGTACTGTTAATTGTACAGGTTCAGTAAGATTATCCAATGTTTTACATGCTCCATCCTTTCCAGTCAGTCTCTTGTCCATTAGTTCTATAATCCTCCAACTTAAATGCATTGTTTCTTTTGATATTCCTAAGGTGACCTTCCAGGAGAAAGGGACAGGACGAAGACTTGGGACTGGCACTTGGCATGAGGGACTGTGGTACCTAGATCGAGAAGGACTGGACTCAGCATTAGTATCTATGGCAGAGAAGGCTGGCATGGAAGGACTGCAGCAGAGGACTGAGGATACCTTGATACTCCATCATCGGAGGATGGGACATTCTTCCTTTGATACTCTAAGTAAGTTATATCCAGAGATTTATGCAAAAACAAATAAAGAGAAATTAGTATGTGATGCGTGCGAGTTAGGAAAACTTACTAGGAGCTCATATGTTGGCACGGGTCATAGGAGCACTTTTGCTTTTGAGGTAGTACATTCTGATGTCTGGGGTCCATGTGCTACTAACACTATGAATGGTTATAAGTACTTTGTTTCTTTCATTGAGTGTGCCTCTCGTGTTACCTGGTTATATTTGATGAAAAATAAGAGTGATGTACCTGCTTGTTTTCGGGATTTCCATAAGCATGTCCAGACTCAGTACAAAGCAGTTGTGAAGGTACTGAGGTCTGACAATGGAACAGAGTATACCAACAGGACGCTTGCAGAATACTTGTCAGCACACGGAATACAGCATCAGACCACCTGTGCATACACACCAGCACAAAATGGAGTTGCAGAAAGAAAAAACAGACACCTTCTGGAGGTCGCAAGAAGTATGATGATCGACATGAATGTCCCACAGAGTCTGTGGGGGCATGCAGTGTTGACAGCAGCTCAACTCATCAACAGGATGCCCTCGAAGGTCCTCGGATGGAAGTCCCCATGTGAGGTATTGCAAGGAAATAATAGTGGGATACTCCCACTGAAGGTGTTTGGGTGTGTGTGTTTTGTGAAGGACAACAGGCCATCAGTTGGGAAACTTGACCCTAGAGCGGTCAAATGCATCTTCGTAGGCTACTCGGCGACCCAAAAGGGGTATGTGTGCTGGAGTCCAGTAGAGAAGAAGAAGTTTGTCAGTATGGATGTCCACTTTCGGGAGCATGAGCCATACTACCGCCAGGACGGAACTTCACACAACACGCCTAATACTGCCAGTATTAGGCGAGAGGGAGAGATGGAGAACTTTGTGGTAACTGATTTAGAAGTTTGGCATGGAGGCACGGAGAAGGGACAAGAAGGTGAAGGTGTTAGGCCTACGGCTCAGGGAGAGTTACTTACCTACAGCAGGAGAGAGAAGCAAACTGCAGGACCAGTACCGACAGTGCCAATGCCAAGTCCCTTGCCTGCGTTCGTCCCAACTCCTGAGACACCGACACCAACTCCCCTCAGGTGATACCCCCTCCTTCACAAGATATCATTCCTCCTACTACTACTCCTCACACACCACTATCTGTACGGAGGACCACTCGCAGCAATGCAGGAAATCCTCCAAACAGATATGGTTGGGATATTGCTCAGTTTATTTCTTATGACCATATCCCTTCTTCTCATGGAGCATTTATAGCATCTTTGGATAGTATTACTGTACCTAACAATTGGCAGGTTGCCAAGAACGATCCAAAGTGGAAAGCGGCAATGCACGAGGAGTTGGGAGCTTTGGAGAAGAACCACACTTGGGAGCTTGTGAGACTGCCAGAGGGGAAGAGAGCAGTTGGATGCAAGTGGGTCTTTACCGTGAAGCAGAACCCAGATGGAAAGATTGATCGCTACAAAGCTCGACTAGTAGCCAAAGGATACAGTCAGACGTACGGCATCGACTATGACGAGACCTTTGCACCAGTTGAAAAGATGAGCACTGTCAGGACTCTGATTTCTCTGGCAGCGAATGGTGGATGGAAGCTACACCAACTGGATGTGAAGAATGCGTTTCTTCACGGAGATCTAGTGGAGGAGGTGTACATGGAGATACCACCAGGATTTGGCACCAATCAGACAGTAGGCAAGGTCTGCAGGTTGAAGAAGTCCCTCTATGGACTGAAGCAGTCTCCTCGAGCGTGGTTTGACAGATTCAGAAGGGCGATGATAGGGATGGGATATCAGCAGATCAATGCTGATCATACTGTGTTCTTCCGTCGGAGTGGAGGCCACATCACCATGCTTGCGGTGTATGTGGACGATATGATTATCACAGGAGATGATGAGCAGGAGATCGCCCAACTCAAAGGAAAGCTTGGCAAGGAATTCGAGGTGAAGGATCTCGGGCTTCTTCGGTACTTCCTTGGGATTGAGATTGCTCGAGAAGCAGAGGGGATTGTTCTCTCTCAAAGGAAGTATGCACTGGACCTTCTCACAGAAACTGGGATGTTGGGGTGCAAACCTGCAGTGACACCAATAGATCAGAGGTTCAAGATTGATGCTGAGGCTGGAGAACCAGTTGATCGGGACAGATACCAGAGACTGGTTGGCAAGTTGATCTATTTGAGCCACACACGTCCTGATATCTGCTTTTCAGTAAGTGTGGTGAGCCGCTACATGCATGACCCACGGAAGGGTCATATGGATGCAGTGTACCAGATTCTGAGGTACTTGAAAGGTGCTCCCGGGAAGGGACTAATATTCAGGAAGAACAATCACGTGAGCATCGAGGGCTACTGTGATTCTGACTGGGCTAGTTGTGCTGATGACAGGAGGTCTACCTCGGGATATTGCATATTTATAGGAGGTAACTTGGTCTCCTGGAGGAGTAAGAAGCAGTCTGTGGTGGCCAGATCGACAGCTGAAGCAGAGTACAGAGCTATGGCCTTGGGAGTTGCAGAGCTGCTATGGTTGAAGAATATGCTGGTGGAGCTGAAGCTGGATCAAGGAGCCAAGATGAAGCTGTGGTGTGACAATCAGTCAGCTATTAGTATCGCCAACAATCCAGTACAGCATGACAGGACCAAACACATCGAGATTGATAGATTCTTCATCAAAGAGAAGTTGGATAGAGGATTACTGGAGCTTGGCCATGTTCCAACCAGGGATCAAGTAGCAGATGGACTAACCAAGGGACTCGCCTCAGTGAGCATGATTAGAGGATGTGACAAGATGGGCTTAGTGAATATCTTTCACCCATCTTGAGGGAGAGTGTTGATATGGTATGTTGGGTGTCATATTTAAGTATAGTATAAGCACATGGGAATATCCTGAGGGCATATTTGGGATGCCAGAATATGTCACAGGATATTCCATTATGAGATTATTGTCATAATGATTGAAATCATTATGTTAATGACTGTAAGGCTATATAATGCCAATGAGACAATCAATAAAATTATCAACTAATTTCAACATCCATCACTCGTATTTATGTCATTTTTACCTGATAGGCATTTATACACCTCATATGGTATCTGATCTATGTTGCATAAATCAATCTCAAGTGCTTGTCCTTGCTTAATATTATACTTCTACACTATATTTTACTCTGATTCCTTCATTCGTATTTGGCAACCAAGCTTTAGCAATTGTCCCTCAAAACCCACTCTATTTGGTTTATCTTGACCCTCTCTTACTACCCAAGTGTATGACATACTGACAAGTGACAGATTGGTACTCCACAGTCAAAATTCTCTCCAAAGGCACATTTCCAAGTTCGCAATTGCTCATATTCTAGTTAGATTTCTTGTTTAATAAAATCCCTCCTGTTCTTTTACATGTTTCTTATATTAGTAAGTCGACACCTGGCATTGAAGGAAAATATTGTATTCCGCCTGAATAATGTAAATATCCCTGGAACAATATATTAAAAATTAGTGATTTTACCTGGTGTAGTCTCCAGCTAGAATTGTGTTCTCACAGTTGTGTAATATTATCTGCAGATTGGGGATCTAATGGGATTGTTTGGATTATTCATGGTCCTGATGCAAGTACTTCGAGCAAAATTGAAAGTGTTGGATGTTTCATATGGAACAGGAACAGGTAGGTTTGTCATCTAGATGAGGCCAACCTAGATTCTAATAACTTTGTAAATGTTGTCTGATTCAGGTAATACAGCTCTCATATACCATCATGGGAAACTTTTGGCATTGCATGAAGCGGATAAACCTTGTAAGTCCTCTAATGAACTTCAATATATTTGTGAATCTTCTTACTTCCAGAATTATTGTACAGTAACTGTTAGAAATATTGTCGTTTTCTTATTGATAAATTTCAGAATACAAAAAGTATATTTAAATTGATGTTACCGGCCTCTGGGGAAGTCGTGCACGAAGCACTGTCCTAAGAGTTGATTCGGGATCTGTGTGCAGACGTTCCCGAAGCTCCTAGTGGTAAAACCCCCGCACTACCGGTATCTCGTCGCCGCACACGACTTGGAGAGAATGACCAGAACTTAGCTCTGCCCAGAGCTTGGAGACGATGAAGAGTGAACAGAATGTTGACAGAGGTTTGGAGTAAGAAATTTTCTGATGGTTTACAAAGAAACACAGGCGAATATATAATACTGATGTGTAACGGTCTGAATTAATTTTCGATATTCAGCCGTTACACAGGAGAATTAAAAGAATGAACCTGGACACTGAAAATTATAACGGTTCAAAACAATTGTAACGTTCAGAAATTAATTTTCTAACGTTCAGAAAATTAAATGAAAAAGAAGAGGAGCAAAAAGAATTTTAGGGTCCCAGCCCGAACCCGAAGAGGAAATCGAATCGGCATTCGGCGCCCGCAGATGTGGGCGCGTACCCGCACCCGTTACGCGCGCCGAACCGAACCGAGCCGGGCCGGGCGGCGGCGCCGGCAGCGGCGCGCGCGTGTGGCCCAAGGGGTTCCCCACACAACAACTTAAGAGAGCAAAGAAGAGAAACTAATATATGTACACAAGAGAGCTTTGGCCCATCCGATGTGGGACTAAAGAAAGGAAGAGGAACTTGAGCTTTTGCAAGAAAAGCAAAACCAACAATCCCCCCCCAAAAGGTCAAGTTCCGAAACAGAGATAAGAGTGAAGTAAATAGAGAGAGAGAGAGCATCTGGGCAGTAAAATACTATGCATAGATGAGATGGACTACAGCCTTGAATCTCACGTAGTGACTATTGCCTTAATCTGAAGAAGTGCTTGATGGACTATGCCTTGAATCAGACTTCTTGAACCAGATTTAGAAAAATAGCACACATAGTACGCTAGAGGTCCTTGATCTATCGGGTGGCGCTTTTAAATGGCCATGCGCACTTTCCACATTCATGAGAGTTGTTTGGGATCGCCCTGTCCCATAGTCGCGGCCTTCACGACCTCTCATATAGGTAAGTCCTTAATGGTTGGTGATATGAATCAACCCAGCATTACAGCTTGGACCTATTAAGAATTTAATCTCATCCTAACCATATCACACAGGAACACTGTCACCATAGGGATGGGGAGTCATTGTACACATGTACAGCCGCTTGGGCTTTATTTTAATGAGACTTTAATCTCGAGTCAGTGTTCTATAAAGTCACCTAAGTTCAGCTTGTTTCTACCCATTGAACCGGCTTCTTGGGATCTCCAGTCAAACTCGGTTGGGTTGCCACTACTTGTGACTAACTTATGGGCTTAACCCCATCCCCCTCGATGATTCTAGGATCAAAGTCCTAGACAGACCCTTCGTCAAGTGATCTGCAAGGTTATTTTCTGACTTTATATAGTCAAGAACCACATATTTGCCTAGTAGGCTTTTTATTGACTTGAAGCGCAGCTGCAGGTGCCTGTTCATCTTAGCATTTACAGAATCATGCTTTAGTAGTTCAATAACAGATTTATTATCACAATTTATAGAAATTGCAGGAACAGGACTAAGAGAAACAAGTATATGCATAATAAGATTTTTAAGCCATTCAGTTTCTGTGCAAGTTGTATCTAAAGCTATCATTTCGGAGTCCATTGTACTCCTAGCTATGATAGTTTGCTTACAAGAGCCCCAGGAGATTGCAGCTCCTCCTAGAGTAAATATATATCCAGTAGTAGATTTTATATCATGTGAGTCGGTTACCCAGTTTGCATCTGAATAACCTTCTATGATATCAGGGTGCCTAGTAAAATAAAGTTTGTAATCTAGGGTGCCCTTGAGATATCTAAATACCCTATCCAAGGCAGTCCAATTTGACTGATTTGGGTTACTGGTATATCTACTTAGTCTCCCAATAGCAAATGCAATATCAGGTCTTGTCCTGTTTGTTATATACATAAGGGAGCCTATCATCTGTGAATATTTATGTTGTTCCAAAGGTGATCCTTCATTCTTTTTCAGTACAATACTGCTGTCATAAGGAGTAAGGACAGGTTTCATATCAAATAACTCAAATTTTTTTAGCATTTTTTCAATTGAATGTGCTAAAGATAGAGTATAACCCTCTTTGCCTTTGGTCACTTGCATTCCTAAAATTAAGTTGGCTTCTCCTAGGTATTTCATATCAAACTGGCTAGATAAATAGTTCTTTGTAATATTTATCAATTCCAGTGATGAACCTAGGATAAGGATGTCATCTACATACAAGCATAAAATGACACAACTTTTACATGTACCTTTAGAGTATATACATTTGTCATACTCATTTGGCAAGAAACCATATTCACAAATTACTTTGTCAAATTTATTGTGTCATTGTTTGGGAGCTTGTTTCAAGCCATAGAGGGATTTTACTAGTCTGCAGACTTTCTTTTCTTGACCTTTAGCAATGAAACCTTCAAGTTGGTCCATATAAAGTTCTTCCTCTAGATCTCCATTCAAAAATGCTGTCTTTACATCCATTTGATGGATTAGCATATCATGAATGGATGCTAAGGCCAAGAGAGTTCTAATGGATGTGATCCTAGCTACAAGAGAGTAGGTATCAAAATAATCTAACCCTTTCTTCTGGGTAAAATCTTTAGCAACTAATCTAGCTTTGTATTTCTCTATAGTACCATCGGCTCTGAGTTTCTTCTTGAAAATCCACTTATAACCTATTGGTTTATTGCCTAAAGGTAGATCTGTTAGAAACCAAGTGTTATTCTCCATGATGGAGTTGTATTCACTGTTAATGGCTTCTTTCCAGAAGGGAGCATCAGGAGACGACATTGCTTCTTCATAAGTTGAGGGATCACCCTCTATCAAAAAGGTGAAGAATCCTTCTCCTAAAAAGGTGAAGAATCAAGAAGGGAGCTCTTCAAGAATTTTCTTTTTTGAGTCAGCAAAATGAAATCTCTTGTACATAGTGCCAACGCGGCGCGGGACATTACAGAGAAGACTCCAATGCATCGCCAAACAAGAAGTACGACTTCTTAAAAATGCCGCTGCCATCCCCGATAGGGATCTCCCATGCGTTTATCCGGATCAACAGGAAGAAAGGACTCTGCTCGCCAATCTTCTACTGTCGCCCGGGCGAAAGATCGTTATCAATCTGATTCTGGACAGTCATAACCAAGTCCCTCAAATTCATATTCAAAGGTAGCACGTTCTGCCCAAGGACCAGTTTGCCAGACAGTGTAGCAAGCAAAGTCACTGCGAGAACCACAAACGAGTTTTGGTCAGAAGCGTTCTATAATGATATACATATGCGACCCAGGCACCTATGCGGCTTAGCCGACTATGCAAAATTATAGTCTATGCGGCATGGTCCCTTGTGCGGCATAAGTCACTATGCGACATAGCTTCACATGCGGCAGGGTCGCCTATGCAGCTACCCATGCGACAGTGAGAAGTTGGCACATAGACGAATACATGCGTCCAACTGTGCACATGTGTCGCTGCGGCTTAGAGAATCAGTTCATCTTCCTCGTTCAAGACCTACCCTTGACCTGCGGCTGAACGTCGGCTGAAACTGACGGAGGTTCCGCCACAGTGGTACATCCCTTCCCCTTGCTCTTGGCCTTCCCCTTACCCTTAGCGGTGGCGACAGCGATGAAGCAACTTTGGGGGGCCATGGCAGTAGCAGTAAGAATAAGAGAAGGAAATAAGAAAATATGAATAAGGGTTTTTCTCTCTCCTCTGCCCCTATATATATATA
This sequence comes from Iris macrosiphon, assembly GCA_036927795.1. Taxonomy (NCBI): domain Eukaryota; kingdom Viridiplantae; phylum Streptophyta; class Magnoliopsida; order Asparagales; family Iridaceae; genus Iris; species Iris macrosiphon. Next base: position 174,931,150 of record JAYESA010000012.1, on the reverse strand, counting down.
GGCAGCAACATGCGGTTGAAGATGAGGCGGCGGCTGTTCAAATCCTGAGTTATCTCGATCCACGTAACAGTCAAGGATGACGGCGACTCCTCGATTGTTGGGCCACTTTATTCCCTGACGGTGCAGAACCCCAAGAGATCTCCTCGGAGATCAAACTAAATCCACTCAATTAATGACTTGACAGCCTGGCAGAACTTGCTATACGGCAACACAGAGTCATGTGGCAACATGGTTATGCGGCATATTGCTCCTATGTGGCCAAAAGTGCTCGACCATGCTTCTTATTCAAAGTATTCCAAACTTATCATTTTTGCAAACTTTGAAGGGGGTCTTGTAGAAGCATAAAAATACTACATGACGCATAGAGCTCATGCCGCATAAAATATGATAGATACGGCCAGACGGAAGCCGCATAATAGCCTTCATGCAGCCTGAATAATCAAGTCGTAGAGAAGCCACATGCGGCCTGATCAACTAAGTCGCAGAGAAGCTGCATAGTATACTATATGTGGCCTGAATGACCACAGAACAGGGAGGCCGCATAAGGACCCCCTGACACAGATTTTGATGTCTGTCAGAGGCTCTGACAAATCACTCATCACTCTGAGATGCTTCAAGACTCACGAAGACGACGGCTCAGAAGAAGACAACGGGTCACATCTACACATTAATTGCTTCGACAAAATTACCATGACACGTGTTCCCTCGTAATGTGACTACGCCCTATGCGGCCTCGCCAACATGTGGCCACAGTGTCCGTTCGACCAAGGCCCAAACGAGAGCACGTATGCAGCTACAAGACCCATGCGGGCTCGCCAATATGCGGCCAGAGTGTCCATTCGACCAAGGCCCAAACCAGAGCACGTATGCGGCTGCATGACCAATACGACCTCGCCAACATGCGACCTAGTTGTTATACGGCCTCCAACTCATAAGATCTTTCCGTTACAACTGCAAAAATCTTCGCATAGTTGGTGCTGACTAAGTGTCCAGCTGACCAAGTTACGCCTACAACAGGTTGATAACAACCCCGAGATCTTATCAACAGCATATCTCAACCAAGACCACGTGGAAATCTGCCCATGGCATGCGACAACAGTTGCAACCATATTCTATTAAAGGAGCCTTATGCGGCCACCAAACAAAGACATATGCAACACTCATAGCCCATCAGCACGATGGCTATAAATAGGAGTAACTTGAACGTTCTAAGGGTCGGCTTTTTCTTCTTCAGAGAGACCAGACCAAAAGACCTGGCTGGCTATCTGCAGATCTATACTCGAACAAAAGAGAAGAACTTCTGCATCGGATCGTCCACGGAGTAAAGAGAGTTGCTACACTCCTAACCCTCCATCATCACCCCCAGAAAACAAATTTGTACTTAGATTGTATTCTAGGACTTATCTGTACTTTCTCTTAGTTTGTTAATCAAATCCAGTTCTTTCAGTTCTCTTTTTTATTTAAATGGCAAATAGTCATGACATATTGAACCCAACATTTTAGGATATGACCATAAACTCAACCTTCTTCATTAATTAGGTAATTTAATTAAACTTTCATTAGGATTAGATGCTTCCTAATATGGCCCTCATAACTAATTATCTACATGACAATTAGTGGGAACATTTTGGACTTTGCATAGTTGCTTAGGAGAGGGGCAAGGAGCCGGCCACCTATAGGAGGGAAAATATCTCTCCTCTTCATTCCTAGATCCCCAATTATGTTATTTCCCAAATTGACTCATCCCTCCACCAAATTCTCTCAATTCACTATCATTTTCTTACATTTTTTATTAATCAAGGAGCATTGGAGCTTGGATTGCAAGAAATATTTGGAGAAGGAGGAATTGGCAAGGATCTTGTGTTCGGATTATGTCCATTTAAGAAATTTATTGGGAATCCATCTTCCACTAGGTATAAATCTGAATTCCCTTTCAATTTAGACTCTAATTCATGTATTTGACCATTAGGAGCCCGTCAATGGCTTAAGGCTACCCATAGAAGAAGTTCTAGGCCTAATTGATACCAAATATGACTTCTACATAGATTTTTGTGCACAATTAGGGGGAATTCTGAGAATGATACATCAAGTGTGTGTCATGAGACTAATTAGATCTAATTAGACTTAGATTAGAGTTATGGGACTAGGTACGTGTCTATAATTGGACACAAGTAGAGCGTATCATAGTATCTTGTGATACGGTGTGACACGGGGTTCATTTTTGGTGATTTGTGTAATTACTCTTCAATTCTTATTGTAACAAGTTGTATTAGTTATAGAATAGTGTATTTGATATGTAGGAATGATTATTGTGATGTATGGGGGTTTTGGCATTTCATTTGGGTATGTATCATAGATTGTCATCCTATGCATGCTAAGTGTTTGGTTTTATATATATATATATATATATATATATATATATATATATATATATATATATATATATTCTATTGTGTGTATATAAGTATATATGTATATATATATATGATAATAAGAGTATATATGTATTTGAATGTGTGTATTCTATAAGTGGAATGCCTGTGATCCAAATGACAGTTGAGAAGGTAAGTGTGGGTGTGCTGTGATGAACACTGCGAGTGTTGTGCACATCAGTATGCTGTGAATATGTATTGACTGTGGTTACAGATGTGTGCAAGATTGGTTGTGCACAAACTAAGATATAGGCATCAGTTTTGTGTTCAGTTGGTGGTCAGGTTGGATTAGTTCAGGCCTTAGGTGTGATGTGCACATTGGTGCATTGTATTCCATGTATGGGGAGTGGGGAGGGGGTAAAACATTTGAGTAGTATGCAGTTCGTGTAATTGTGTATCAGTGCACTAATGTGGAAGTGTGCCATAACATACAACTGCAACTATGGGCAGTGAGAGGAGCAAGGGAGGAAATGTTCTAGCTGCTGATGAGCAGTGTGGAAGAGTATTAGTGGCAGCAGCAGTAAGACTAGATTGTGTATCGGTCATAAAGACCAAGGGGGAAATCGAGCATACAGTAGCAGTAATATAATGGTGAATGAAGGTTGAGCAACTCAGTAAGGGAGAGGGGATGTTCAGGTGCCTTTGGATACCTGGGGCATGTGTCCAGATAGGTATCAGTTGAAGCTTGATGATGTAATTCCTACAGCAGCAGTGTCAATATCTAAGGGGCTCGGGTTAAGGTAAGCACTGATGTAGTGTGTTGGCTATTAGAAAGGTAAGTTGATGATTAGTTCATAAGTGTTCAGTTGTGGGCTTAGGATTGGGGAGCCTTATAAGTGGTCTGGAGAGTACATGCTACAATGTGTAGTCCAGGTAGAAAAGGGAGTTGAGGTTTAGTTCTTAGTATTAGCATTGATACTGATGTATCATTGTGTCTTTAGGTATAGCTGATACTTGAGCAAGGTAATGGTTAAGTTCAAGGTAAGGTTAGCTAAACACTAAGGTTATGTTGTATCAGTGGAATTAGTTATAAGTATAGGTGTTAAGGTATTATATAACTAAGGAAGTTTTAGATAATAGCTAGTATTATTAACTATATAGATACATAAATATATGTTACTCATAGCATTAGCTAGTATAGTAATACTTTAAGGTAAACCTTAGAAACCCAACCAAGACTTGATATCACTTAGTATTAACTAGTATAGCCTTGTATTAGACTTAGAAGCAAGGTATGACCCTAGAATCAAGGTATTAGTCTAGTGTGACCTAGTATGGACCTAGAAAAGCATATTATGACGCATTTTAGTTGCTTATCATTTTATTACACCAAAGTGACATGATTTTTATATGTAGGATTGTGTGACACCAACTCGGACACCGATTTTTCTCTTTTGCTCCGGACCAGAGGTGAGTACATCTCTCTGTTAGTTTTTATTTTATGATAGTGCATATATTACTTGTTCTAAAACTGTATACTTGATCCCGACACATTGTTACACAGACTAGTACTCTATGGATCCTGTCAGGAGATGTTATCCCCTTATCGTGTTCAGCGGGTACTCCTACACATGCCTTGACTTGCTGACAAACTAAACACTTCGCCATGAATCTTGCAATTTCTCTCTTCATCCCATGCCACCAGAAATGCTGCCTCAAGTCTCGGTACATCTTCGTACCCCCGGGATGAATGGAATAAATCGATCTATGAGCCTCGGTCATCAACTCTTGGCGTAGCTCGATACTCGGAACATATAGGCGATCTCCACACCTTAACGTTCCGTCTTCATGAATCCTGAGTCCCGTCTGCATGTCGGCCTCTGTCCTTTCTCGCAATCGTCTACAACTCATATCTGTAGGCAAGGCTGCCTTGATCCTCTCAATAAATGTGGACTGAACCTCGAGACTGGCCATCTGTCCACCCATGACTGGCAATATAATCTCAATCCTGAGTTCCTGAAAATCTCCTAACAACTGGCGATGAGTCGTAAACTACATTCGCCTTGCCAGAGTGGTACTACAACTCGATATTATAATCTGTCATAAATTCTAGCCAATGCCTTTGTCTCATGTTGAGTTCTTTCTGCGTGTAGGCATTCTTCAGACTTTCTGTGTTTTGTATAAATCTCAACATGCTCTTCATAAAGGTAGTGTCGCCATCGCTTTAGTGCAAATATTACTACAGCTAGTCCTAGATCGTGTGTCTGATAGTTCTTCTCATGAACCCTTAGTCGTCCTGATGCGTAGACTATCTATTCTATCTAATCATAACTCATATTTGCTGAGCTTGGCATACAGTCTCTCCTGTTTCAGCATCTCCAACACGATCCTGAGATGTCTCTCATGCTTCTCCTGGCTCTTGGAACATACCAATATGTCATCGATAATTATCACCACGAACTCATCTAAGTACTGGTGGAAAATACTGTTCATTAGGCTCATAATTACTGTTGTCGCGTTGGTTAAACCAAACGGCATGACTAAAACTCATAGTGGCCATACTTTGTCCGAAAGGCCGTCCTCGGGATGTCCTCTCTCCGTACCTTGATCTGATGTTAGCCTGATCTGAGGTCGATCTCTGTGAATACAAAATGCGCTGCTAAGCTAATCAAGTAAATCATCATTGCGTAGCATAGGGTACTTGTTCCTTATCGTTACAGCACTTAACGCCTTGTAATCGATACGCAACGTACCGTCCCGTCCTTCTTCGGTATAATATGATGGGTACTCCCCGTGGAGAAACACTAGCCCGACTGAAACTCTTGTCTAAGTGATCCTCTACTATGGACCTTCAACCAACTCTTTCGGTGCTAGTCTGAAGAGGGAAAAATAATTGGCTCCGCTCTTGGAGTCAACTCTATAGCAAATTCTATCTCTCTGTCAGGTGGCAGGCCGGAAAGATTCTCTAGAACCACATCCTCAAACTCTGGTATAATGCGGGGTACACTGGTTCCCCTTCTGCAATGTGTGCCTCAAAGGTAGGTGGGCACCATGCTTCCAGACTCTCTAAAAACTCAAACTCAGGGTAATCCGGTGGTCTAAAGGTGACACAACCACGACGGCAATCAAGCGTTGCGTGGTATTGGCTCAACCAATCCATGTCTAGGATAAGGTCATAGTCTAGACTAAACCTCAAAATAATTTCTCCCGTTATGTTTCCAACATCAATCCTCAAAAGAAAAAAATTTCTTGCCTAATGTATAATTCTCTTCTCCTCGAAGTTTTCCCTAAAATTATATTCCTCAAATTCCTTCTTTTCGTTATTTATCTGTCCAAGTCACATAGTGGAATTATAATAATGATGTCACCAAAGCACATACTAAAATTTCTGGTATTAGATCATCATCTTCCAAGTGAGAGCTTGAAATTTTATCTTCTCTATTCCATAATTTTATTCCTGGTATTGTTATCATATACAACCACTAGTTTCCATCATCAGGATTTGCATTCCCATAAATCATTCTAGGTCATGATCAACAATCCTTCTAGTTCTCAGTACTTCCAAGATCACTGTTACCTCAAGCACGGGTAGGGTACTTGTCACCCCCACTTTTTGGATTAAGGGTATTTTCGTCTTTTCGTAATTAATGAGTAAATGATTGCATGATAATTTATTTATCTAAATAATTATGATTTCTAATTGATTGTTGCACTTAATCGTTATTCAATAACTAGAACGCTATGCTAGTTTTGTCTTCCAGCAGTTTCACACCCTTGTCCCAAACGTGCCAGACCGTTAATTTATGCTTGTACCCCACTTTAATTCAGCCCCTTGTACTTCTAGTTGATTTTAGAACACCCCTTGCATTTATTTAGTTAATTAGACAATAAATCTATTTTGTGCAATTTTTCAATTGTTAGGCACGCTTATACCAAAGTGTATTAAGGTGTCCACCGTTGGACACGACACGTGAACAAAACCCATTTCTCCTTCATTATATTTTTCGTAATTTTTGGGAATATGTAATTTAACATCAGCCCTTGAAACCTTAGCTCCAAACCCTTGAACCAATACATTCTAGAGATTCATTTAATTTATTTGAAACCCTAACCATCGAAATTATCCATGGCAAGCCCAATTCCCTAGGGCCTTGACCAAACCAAATTCTAGGTCAACCCAAAGTCTACTACCTATATATATACATAGTATTATTTTTCCTTTCTTTTTTAACCTAAACCTAAAGCCTCAGTCGTTCCTTCCCATCACTGTTCATCACCCTCACGGTTTCCGCCGCCGCTGACCGGAGACTCGCCGGAGTAGCGACTGAACCCCGTCACTGTTGTTGTCGACCTCTTTCCCCACGTTTTCTGGCCGTTCTTCCCTGTCCAACCTGAGGGAGCCGACCGGAGCACCCCGCTCGTCCACCTCGACTCGTTCCCCCCCCCCCCCCCGCGGGCTAAACCAGACCCGCACGACTGAAGCCGCCGAGCGCCGCTGTTGTCAACCGGAGCAGCAGCAACTCGACCCAACTGCTCGACCGCCCGACTGCGCTGGACCCCGTCGACCGAGAAGCCCGACTGCCCCGCTCGAGCGCTGACGACGCTGCACAGAGCCGCCCCGACTATCCCGTTGGAGCGCCGTCGACTGAGGTTCTGCCCGCACGCTGCACGCCGGAGCAGCCTTCGACTCGACGTACGCCGCGTACCCGACCGGAGAAGCCGGAGTTCGACGACAGCCCGTGAACTCGACCTACCCTTCCCTGTTCGTAACCACCGTCATCGTCTCATTTTTGCGCACAGGTTCGAGTTCCTTCTTGCTTATATGTGTACGACTACATATAGTTCCTTTGGAGGCCTTCGCACTTGTTATGTTGAATACTGGCATATAGATATATAACTTGGTGCATACGTAAGTACGTATTAGTATTAGTATTGGTATACGTATATGGTTATTACGTGTACATTGATATGTATATAACCCTAATGTATGCAACCCAAGTTAGTATACATATATATATATATATATATATATATATATATATATATATATATATATATATATATATATATATATACAGAGTACATGTATAAAAAAATAGGATTAAATGTGTTTCAGGTATATATATATATATATATATATATATATATATATATATATATATATAGTATATATATATCTCCCTAATACCTGTTTAATATAGATACAAGGCATAAATTCTATTTAAAGCATATGTATATACATATATCTACTATAATTATAACCAATAGAAATTATGTATATGTTAGATCACTTTATGTGGAGGACTTGGAAGTGACCACGGATACCCCGTAGGTACATCGACATGTGACCCCTAGCGTAGCCTATTGAGATCATTATGTTGAATGTGTGCTAGAGTAATGTCTGATGCAGTATTATATTTATGATATACTGATGTTTCACACACTTAGATAGATGATTCTTGACATGTATCTTGATAGACTGATCTTGTATTTTCACATGTTCTAGTTGTTGTTCTTATACACACTTACATACCAGTTCTTTGTACTTGCGTACACTTGTAGTTCCATTCCTTGTCTGATGCATATTGATGATGATGTTCCAGTATTTCTTATTCCAGCATTCTTTTATTCCAGTATTTCTCATTGCCAGTTATTTTATATATGTCTTGTATTTTTTTACACTGTATTATAGTTTTATCAATATATGTGGAATTGTTGTTAGAGGTGTATTTTCGTTCCAATCCTGACTGGATATTTTTTTCAGAGAATCTTGAGAATTTCTGTACTACGCACTACGGACCAGGTATAGATGCAGACTATGTACCAGAGATCCTAGAGGAGACCATGCTTCTAGATGAGGCTTTGCCTACAGCTACCTAGATAGTATTTATTTTATGCTTGAGACTTATGAAGGATATTTCAGTTTATGTTTAGACTTATGTTAAGTTTAATTGGAGACTTGTGTTGGACAGCTAGACTGTGAGTTATCTTTATGTTTGAGACATGGTGTTTAACTATGTTATTTCTTTTATCTTTTATCGTGCCTTATAGTTGTTGTGATTGAGTTACTTGTGAGATTATTGTGAGATGGATATTGACCTCCTTATGGAGATGGATATCATTGACAGGTGTTAGCTGTATAGTATTACTGTGACCTAGACAGCGTTCTACCGCCGATGCTGCGGCGTAGGCTGGACGTACCCACGCTCTCGTGCCCCTATACTGGGTGCGGGTCGTGACAGTACTACTGGGTCCAACTCTCTTGCCAACCTTCCACACTAGTTCTAGAATCCAAGGAACCCATCAATCTATCCTGATAAGGTAACAATCTTCTCAGAGAAAGGTATACGAATTTTGTCTTCTACCGTCTGGTCTTCGATCTTCTTCTGGAGGGAAATCATCAGTCACAAGCATTCGTCTTCCCGAATAATAGGGAACGAGAAACAAGGATAGCGATATCGACGAAGATTGAACGAATGCAAATTGGAAGTCCAAGGGCGGTAATCACATACAAAGAGTTTTTAAAATCGATTATGGATTGAGATCCTATTCAACAATCATAACATATATTCCTAATTTGCAGGCTCGCTTGGCACAGTCAGGTGACCAAGACGATTTAAATCGGACCTGCATGGGCCACCACAAAAATATGTCATGCCCCAGTCCCAAAATACGTAGGACCAGGAATACGTGACACGCCAGCTACGCATTCGACCAGACTCTGGTCTGACTCGAATACGTATAAGCTGTAATATAAAGGGCACAATCTAGATATCCCATAAATGTAAACCTCTATATCTCAATCCACAATGTACATCAGTAAACAAGAAAGAGCTATATGTGCTAGAGTAGGCCGCCCAATAACACACTAACTCGAATAGACTCGAGAAGAAGTATGAGTCTATAAAAACTAGGCTACAACAGCAGATGAATAATCATTGTACAATAACCATAATGTCGGTAGATAAAATATGAGTACCTGGTATCATGCTCGCAAGATATGCGACTCCAACAGCAACTCCAAATGCTCCGAAATCATCTATGCTGCAAAACTGGCAGGGAACCAGGTCCTCAGAGGGACGTAATAAGGTACAAAAATATAGCATGCCAAGTATACAGAAAAGTACAAGTGCAACAACAGGGTACTCTATCATAACCAAACAAGTGTGACACAGTTTGAAGACAATGTTCGACGCGTGGGCTTTCTAAAATAAAACCGTAGCTCCGGACACGGAAACACATGGGACGTACCGCAGCTCCGGGCAAAGAGTCACATGGGTGATACCACTACACTAGAATACAGGATCACTACATATACATATATAAGCGCATGTAGAGGAGCCCAAGCGTCTAGTAACTGTCTTCCCCTTCCCAAGAGGTCAACGATGGTGCGCTGAACCTGAACCTCTATCTAACAGTCTCGACTCACGGAAGTAACTCAACAGACGCGACCCTAAGGTCGTCCCAGTCTCTGGTCATGATGTCGGTATCAGGATACAGGAATCTAGCACGATTACAGTGTATAAGTGTGTCCTGGGGTGTCGATGTACTCAGGTACGTACATCGAGGTGCTACGAAGCATCTATCAATTATTCTAAGATGTTACGTCGAATGTCAGCACCTGGTTGTGATCCAAACGCGGAGTATCGAACGTCAACATAAATACGCACACAATGTACATAAAGAACAACAAATAACTGTAATCTGAAATACAGGATGGCAAGGTACACTTGCCTGAGTGCGGCTGCTGATGACGGGGTTCCGGTACCACGTCCAAGTCCTCAGGTCCCGCAGTACCTAGAGATAGATACAAACCAAAATTAATAATCTATTCCACGTCAAGCAGGAATGCGACACACATCTCCACCTAAACTCAGTCTCAGCTACGACTCACAGGGACAAGACACTAGGGGGTTGACCACAGTTGACTATCGGTACGATAGTCAAATCAACTAGTCATCTGCACAACCTCCTCGATTTAATTCTCCGTAATTAAATTAACATTTTCCATCATGTACTATAGATCCTGATTATTTATTTAAAAGTCAAAAACCCAATTCTCCTCGAATACATAACTTAATTAAATTATTATATTTCATGTAGAAGACAACCCTAATCTACAACCCACCTATCACAATTACATCTCCTCAACATACCACAAGTCGAATCCCCAAGTCCTTGATCATCCTCTCCAATCTTCGTCACATGCTCAATATCGTAATAATATTCTCACAAGTTGTATTCACCCTAATTCCATCTAAGTACAACATCCAAACTCAACCTCATAAAACACAAGGTACATGCTTACTATACTACATAAACCCCAAAACATATTAAGCCTCATTAAACCCAACCTCAAGTCATTAAAATCCACATTCACATTAATCATCATTAGCCTTAATCATTATTAACCTTAGTCATATAGTTCAAGTACTACACTAACCATATATATCAACATGATATACACAACCCTAGCTAGTATACACACATCCATATATATAAATAACATTATTCTAAAATGATATTGAAAATCTGGAATTAAAGACAAGAGAGGGGAGAGTCGACCTCGCCGTGGGGCTGTTGGCCCGAGAAGGTGGCCGTGGGGTGGTGTAATGGTGGTGGTGAAGGAGCTGGACAGGGAGGAGGCCGGACAGGGAGGAGTCGGGGCTGCTGTTGGCAGCCGGCCGGACGAGGGATGGCTGCACCGGAGCTGCGCGGGGTGCACTGCACAGTCGAGCGACGGGGGGCTGTGATGCACTGTCGGGCGGTGGGGGAAGCACGGGCCGGCGGTCGGAGGAGCACAGGCCGACGGTCAGGGGAGCACAGGCCGGCGGGGGTGAAGTCCGCACAGAGGGGCGGTCGGGGGAGCACAGGCCGGCGGGGGTGAAGTCCGCACAGGTGGCAGTAGGGGGAGCACAGGCCGGCGGTCGGGGGAGCACAGGCCGACGGGTCACGGGATGGAGCTGCACCACCGCTGCGGAGGGGAAGTGCAGGCCGGAGCGGGGCGCTCCGCCAGAGTCGGGCCTGAGGCTTCTCACAGGGAGAAGAATAATAAAGGAAGAAGAAGAAGAAGAAATCTTTGCATGAAGAATAAATAGAGGAGGGAGGAGAGAGAGAGAGAGAGAGAGAGAGAGAGAGAGAGAGGGGGGGGTTCAAGGCTTCTTCGGATTAGGGCCTGCTTGGGAGTTGTGTGAGGGTGAGGTGATGTTGATGTTTTATAGGGGAGTGGTGTGTTGGATGAGTGGTGGGGATGGTCCCATTCAAAATGGAGGGCTTAGATTTCACATGAGAAAAATTATTTTTTCATGAGAAGTGGAGTGGGGGTGATGTGTAATTCGGTCCAAAATTTGTAACCTCTCCATTTGGTCTTGGCCAATGGGGTGAGGGCACCTAAAATTAATAAATTACAACTTATCCCCTTAAATTCGGGAAATTGCACGAACACATAAAATGATGCAAAATTTGTGGAGAAAATTACGTTTGATGATTTGCATGGTGTGGGGGTGTTGTGCGTGAGGCACGAGTTTAATTTAATGGCCATCGAGATTAATTGGGGATTAAAATAGGATTAGGCAGAATTGGTATCCCCGATTTAAATAGAAGTAAAGTGTCCCGCGCTTTTAAATTAAATGGAGGCACTTGGGGTCAAAATCCGGAAATGACGCAAAGGTCAAAAATGGTGGGGGCTCGGAGTCAGTCTTGGACCCTTTAGTTGGTCCGGCTCAACGGGTGAAGATGGTATCTCAAAATTGAGGGTAACGACACAGGTGTCCGACACGGAATTTAATTATGGGATTTCGGTTACAGAAAATTGTGCAATTAATTCAGGGCACAAGGAAATGTGATTTTGAGTGACAAAAAAGTCCAGTGCCTAATTTGGCGAGTCAAGTCAGAAGTACAATAATCCGATGGAATTTATGGGTTGATATTGGGCTCCGAATAATTAAACAATGATAGGGCGCGCCAAAGATTTTAATTAAATAAATTAAAATACCAGACAAACTTAACTCTACTCTAAACCTCAACATCTGCTGCTAAATCCAAAATTTTTCCAATTAAAACCTGACTATCTATAGATTTAATCGAGGGGGTTTACAGCCACTAGGGGATACTCCCCTAGAGTAGGAGGACTTAGTGCCAGTGACCGAGGAGGCTTAGACATTTACTTTTGGACATTGTATTAGTCTCATTTTTAAAATTTTGACATGTATATATTATTTGGGAGTCGTTGTCACGCCCCAGTCCCAAAATACGTAGGACTAGGAATACGTAACACGCCCAGCCGTATGTATATGAACTCCAATATATGGAAACTATATACACACATACGCTGTGATATGAATATCAAATCCACAAGTGGTAATATACTGTCACAACAAGTCACACAGAATCTATATCTCATCCACAGCACAAATAATCAGTAGGAATAAGGAATAAAGAGCGAAATAATAACCGAGTATCCAAGATGAGTATCCAGTCTGATAGTCGGGTGGAAACAAATCCACTATAAAATGACTATACTGAAATAACTACAAAATCTCAAAACAATGAAAACAAATCACAGATACTCTGAGGGTAAGACCTCCTCAGTCAGGTACGTAGTGTCAGGTCCAGGTCCGTACTCCTGTGGGTACTCATGCTCGTCCATATCTGGAAAGGGACCAGGTCCTCAGAGGGACGTAACAAGATACATATAAATATGCTAATAAAGTACTGAAATATAAACATCCAATGGGTCGCCTAACCGTCTAAGTTAATGCAATTTGAGAACAACTTTCCAACATGTGGGCTATCTGGCCATAAATGGGATTGGCATGATTTTCTTGGAGAATCAGAGGCCTATAAAGCATGTCGTCTTTTGAACGACAGAGGTTGCCAAGTAGTATAGGGTCATCTCGCGTATCTCTGGTGGAGCGTACGGGTTACATACAAGGAGAGTACAAAGGAGCCAAAATGTCTTACTTGTTGTTCTCCCTATCCCATGCTCTAAGCATGCCACGTCCATGACACGATAAAACCTCTAAATAACTGTCAGGTCTACTAGCATACAAAGTTTCTATCATCAGTCATCCCTTAACGCACGGCTCATACGTACAAGAGGCCAGACCTGTCACGCAGTCCATGATCTATATAAGACTCACAACTCGTGTAACACTATGTCACAGCCAATGAAACATAGAATGCCTCATAATAATGGGGTGGTCTTATAAAGTAGGTCCAAAATCTACAAAAATAAACATGATACGACGACATTGTCGTTGCACCCAAGTTTCCTTGGACGCACAATTTATATAGCAATAATTGAACTAAATAAACAGGAATAAACATGCATGCATCATATGAAATGTAAATTCTGTCATGCCCCAGTCCCAAAATAACGAGGGACCGGACGCGTGATAATGGCCAACAGCACACACCGATGGACAAACCCAATTTATTGGATCCATCGGGGCATGCTTAAGCTGTAATACAACAATAAATAGGTCCAATGATACAAGTCACAGTCTATTCTAATCTCATCCACAACAGATAATCACAGATCCAATGCCAGAATAATGCAAATAAAATAAACTGACATATCTCAATAAAAGTGTCTCGGAGAACAATCCGAGAATAAGTCTGATACATCAATGCAATAGGCTAGAAATAAAATAACTAGAAATAGAAATAAATGAGTATCTCAAGCCAATACCCAGGAGAAGTCCTCTGGTACGATCTCGTCCTCGGGTGTCGGTACAGCTCCTGTATCAGCACCTGCTAATGCTCCTGTACTTTATAACTCTGGGTGGATCTCCTCTGCTAATCCTGGGGACATAATTCGGATCCAGGTTCTCAGGGGACATAGCAAGGTACAGAAAATACAAGCCAAATAGATACAGTGCAGCAAATAATGAAATAAATAGGGTATGTATGTAACCATCTATGTGAAAATGCAAGTGAGAGCATCACGAGTACTCAGGCTGAGCCACTATAGGCTCTGTATCGGGGAGCCGGTAGCAATAATATCCGGTAATGGGCCAAGCTCGGGCTTCAGAGTCTTGTGCCTCACAATAATAGGGGGTTTTATATATATGATCAGCCTGTAGCATGTGTGTCTTTCCCCACCCAATGTAATCACATGTCTCATGTCCATGATGCACCATGTCCATGTCACGCACAATCATATCTAATGCAATAAGTCATATAGTATCTAGGAATATAATGTCAATGTCAAATCCTGCATCCTATACAGAATCACCATGAATATCTCAGAAAGATCCTGTCTCATGTATAGTGTCAAGTATCCTGGGTATAATGTACTTGATAAGACAAGTACGAGAATGTAAAGGGGTTACGAATGTCCATCTCTAGATGACATACACAACATCGCGTACGGTGTTGGCCCCCAACTATTAATCGGACGCTAAGTATGTCACACGGTCCTAGGTCAAGCATGCACAGCAATATAAATAAAGCAAGGAAATATGCAACAAGAAATGTAAAGTTGGTGAGGTAAACTTGCCCATTGATGTATAACTAAGTCAAGGAGATAATTAGCAAAGCTGCAGGGTTTGGCAAGGTACACTTGCCTGGGGTCCTGGCTCCAACTGTAGCTCTGGTCTCAATGTGATCTGCAGGTACTACTCCGGTTGCTGAAATAAACATCACCATTAGATTCAAAAAATATCAAATAGCTAGAAACGCCTGTCCTTGAGTCCAATTTGGACACAGGGGCAAGAATAACATTTCCGGGTCAAAGCGGGGTCCACATGTGGGCCACTTTGCACCGAAAAGCGTGTCAGGATCAAAGGTCTCCAAATTTGTCAAACTTAGTGTCAACAAGTCAGGAACGATGATACGAACCAACGAAACTTCCAGAATTGGATTCTGATGAGCCGATCACAAAATCGTCCGTCAAGTGGAGCCTATGGGGCCCACGATACGCGATTTTGTCAACGTTCTCAGAATTGAACCAAACTTGGGTCACAGGACCAGCATATTACTACGAGTCCGATGGCGCAAGTTTCATCTCGATCCGACGTGTGTACACAAAGTTACAACGTATTCCAGAATAGGCGGATACGGGGCGTTGTCGGCGGATACGCGTTGATTCCGGTGTGCACGCACATCCAAATCAACTTCTGTGAAATCCCACACATCCGTATCAACGGCGCTCACGTTTCGGTGAAAATCGCGCGCGACCAAGTCGTCCCGTTTGGCGGGACGCACTCAGTTCCGGGGTGAAACAGGACGTTATTTTTCCTGTTTTTTATCGCAGTTTACGATCACCACAGGACGCGACGCACCGAGCGAGTTGCACGGGCATCGAGGGGGTTACGCGGTCTATGCGTCACAACTGACAGAACAGAAATCGGATCAGCGAGGAAAGAGAAAACGCTACCTGAACAGGGCTCCGTGAAGACTGATTCTTCATGTCCGAGTGTCTACTTCCTGTCCTGCGTCAACCGTGTCCTCTGTGTCCAGGTCCTGTGTCTGTGTCTGCTGTGTTCGCTGTGTCCGTCTAGGTTAGGGTTAGGGTTTCGGTCACAAGGCACCGGGGCTCGCCGGAGTAGGGCGGGGACGGTGCTGCTGCGGCGAGGTGGGTGTCCGGGATGCACGGCGAAGACTCGAGGCTGCTGGGGGCTTGCGGGGATGGCGGAGGAGAGCAGGAGGAGGCGGCTGCGGTACTCAGGGTGGAGGAGCAGCGGCTAGGCGTCGGGGTTCGAGGTGAGGGCGGGGGGTTATTGGTGGAGCGGGAGGAGGAAGAAGATGGTGGTCGGCTGTGAGCGGGGAGGAGATAGGCGGAGAGGGGATCGTCGGAGGTCGACGGCTGGGGTGGAGCCAGAGTTGATGCAGAGGGGGTTGATCGGGGAGTATTGATGGTGGTGGTGATGACGGCAATGGTGGGTGGTAGTTCTGGAGGTGGAGGAGATGGGTCGAGCGGGCTGAGGAAGGAGGTGGAGTTGAGGGAAGAAGGTGAAGTCGAGGGCTGGTCGACCGGAGACGGCGAGCGAAGAAGAGGGAGAGAGGATAGGGCGACGCTGCGGCTCGTCGAGGCTGAGTTAGGGTTTCGGTGGCTGGGCACGGAATTCGATGCGTATTAAATAGGTCGGAACAGTAATCCCGATCAGATTAGGGTTTCGGCGGTTAACGGGTTTCGGGTCTGCGGGTTTCGGGTCGGGTTTAGATCCGACCCGACCCGATAAGGCTGGGTTCGGTTTAGTGAACCGGATCTGGGTTGGTTTGGGTTGGTTTGGTTCAATTGAACCGGGTTTATTTCAATGTTTAATTCGGTTTAATTATTTAATAGTTTTTAGGTCTTTAAATATGCTTCCGGAGTCCAATAAATTCCCAAAAAATTACCCTATGTCCAGTTTTCTATTTTACACCATAAAATATTATTTCCATAATATTTTAATACTATTTAACAGCAATTAAAAATCATTTAATTACCAAAAGCCTAGGTTTTAATTACAAAAAAATTCCAGTAAATTACGGAAAATTGTAAAAACCAAATTAGAAATTCATGAAAATCAGGGGGCTTACAAATTCAGTTCAATGGCAAGGTATACTTGCCGAGCAAAAGTTCTGTATAGCACGTCCAAATAGTGTTAAATTTTAGTAAGAAGAAATGGGTTAGGGTTTGGAGGAGTTGTAATATATATATAGTGATAAGAGGCGGTGGGGAAACTTAGTGTTTAAGAAACTACTGCTGCTGCTGTTTTCTTTTTATTGGTTTAGGTTTTGGTTAAGGGATGTTTAGTAATTATAGGTAAAGAGGCGGTGGGTTGCTGCTGATATTTTTTTCCTACACGTGCGGAGGAGAGAATTAAGCGGTGGAGTTCTGTTTTACGCGCAGAGCAGTGGAGGTTTGCTTTACGCGCGGAGCAGAATTTAGGCGGTGGTGGAGTTTACGCTTGGGTTTGTTTTCCGCGTAGAGAAAGGAATTAGGCGGGTGGGGAGATTTTATGCGCGAAATTGGAAATAGCAATTCGGTTTTGCTACTGCGGCTGCTGATATTTTCCTATTGGGTTTGGGTTAAATGGTTTTCGGGTTGAGATCTAATAGGAATCCAACCCATTTTCTTTTATTTCCCTTTCTAATAAACTATATATATATATATATATATATATATATATATATATATACACACTTAGAAATTTCTAGAATTTATATTGGTGCATATGCAACTGTACAAAGGGTCTCCTACATGGAATAAATTTGGGAAAAATTTATAATGGCTCCATAAATTCTCTAATTGCACAAATTCCTCAAATAAAAATTAAATAAAATCTATTCCTCTATTTGGCTCATAATTACTATATAAATAAATAATTAATTAATAATACAACAAATATGGTTTTCAGAATTAGGGGTTTTACAGTCGTGTTGTGCCTTGACTTGAGGATTTTGACTTGCGATGTATTGTGACTCATTATTTCTCTTTTCTAGTTTATATCGTGCTTTTATCTTTCTTAGTTTGATATTGTGATTGAGTATTGGTTAGAACATATCATATATCATTTTGTTCCTCCATTTGGAGTAGAGACAGCATGACAGGTACCATTATATATATTGTGTGAGATATTTAGATGGTTATGTTGACCTAGACAGCGTTCTACCGTCGATGCTGCGGCGTAGGCTGGATGTACCCACGTACTCGTGCCCTTACACTGGGTGCTGATCGTGACAGCTGTGCAGGCATTGCGAGGCCATGCGTGGCTATGCGTATTTACGCGTATGGGCGCATGCGCTGCTGCACTGATGCGCGCATCCGTCCATGGGCAGCTGTGCTACTGGCTTATGCGCACAGGAGTAGTTCAGCTGTGCTGCTACGCACATATGGACAAAGAGCGCGGTTGGTGCATGATCCCACTGATTGCGAAATTTATTCGGTCATAGAAAGATTGAGTCTTTAATTCAGATCCAATTTTTATGGGATTTGAATTAAATTTGTTTCTATCTTTTCGTAACCGGTTGGCGGCTAGATTAGGGTTATGGTTTCCACCCTCCTCTATAAATACTCTCTTCGTAGCCGCTTTGTGTAAACCCCCAGATTTTGCAAGAATTTTTAAATTGGGATTTTTCACAATTTTCTGGAATTTTCTGGGAATTATCTGTAATTAAAATCAGGGTTTTTAATTATTAAATAATTTTTAATTATTAATAAATAATATTAAAATATTATGAAAATAATATTTTTGGGTGTGAAATAGAAAACTGGACTTAGGATAATTTTTCTGGAATTTATCGGGCCCCGGACCTATTTTTAAATCACCTAAAACTATTTATTTATTTAATTGATTACTTAATTATTATTATTATTATTATTATTAATAATTATATTTATCCGGCCTGTTTCTTTCAGCCCAGCCCATTTCGGCCCGCGACCCCAGCCCGGCCCATCTGCACTCGGGTCGGGTCGGGTCGGTCAAACCCGAACCCGACCCGCACCCAAACCCCAAACCCCAGCCAAGCCCGGTCGCCCCCGCGTCCGGCGCCGCCTCGCCTAGAGCGCCACGACCCCGCGTCCACTGCCGTCTCCGCCGCCCGCGCTCCGCCACGACCTCCTTGCCCGACTCTCCCCCGCCCTTTAAAACCCCTCACCGTCGACCCTCTCCCCCCGAGCCCTCCGGTCACCTCGCCGGCTCCCTCCGCCCTGGCCACGCCGTGCCACCCGCCGCTCCTCCTTCCTCCGCCTAACCATCCCCTCCTCCCCGGAAGCTTCCACAGCCCGCCTCTCCCCGCAGTCACGCTCGTCGACTCGCCCCCGCCTCCACGAGCCCGGCAACGCCTCCTCGTCCGCCTCCGCCAGCGAGAGCCGCCCTAGCCCGGCAGACCCCCTCCTTCGCCGGCCAGACCCCCTCCGGCCGACCTCCCCTCGCCGGATTTTTCCCCTGAACCCTAACCCTAGTTCTCAGAATCGTGTCGGCGTGTCGGACACGACACGGACACGAGAATATTCGGATTTCTCGAGCCCTGTTCAGGTACTCATATCTTTCTCCTCGTTGTCCCGTTTTCAATTCCGTAAATTGCGTTGTGAAGCCTGTATGACCCTCTCAGTGTCCGGATAAACCGCTCGGGGCATCGCGTCCTGTGGTGATCGCACACCGCGATCCAAAAACAGAAAAAATAACGACCAGATTTACCCCGGAACTGGGTACGCCCCGCCAAACGGGACGACTTGGTCGTACGCGGTCTTCACAGATACGTGCGCAGCGTTGATACGGACGTGTGAGATTTTACGGAAGTCGATTCGGGTGTGCGTGCACACCGGGATCAACGCGTATCCGCGGACACCGCCCCGTATCTGCCTTTTCTGATTCACGCCCTAACTTTGTGTACACACGTCGGATCGAAACAAAACTTACGCCATCGGACTCATAGCGATACGCTGGTCCTGTGACCCAAGTTTGGTTCGATTCTGAGAACGTTGACAAAATAGCGTGTCGTGGGCCCCACAGGCCCCGCTCGACGGACGATTTTGTGATCGGCTCATCGGAATTCAATTCTGGAAGTTCCGTTGGGTTCATATCATCGTTCCTGACCTGTTGACACTAAGTTTGGTGATTTTGGAGACCTTTGACCCTGACACATTTTTCGGTGCAAAGTGGGCCCACATGCGGACCCCGTTTTGACCCGAAACTGTCGTTTTTGTCCTTGTCTCCAAATTGGACCCAAGGACAAGCGTTTCTAGCTATTTGATATCTTCTGAGCATGATGGTAATGTTTATTTTAGCATCTGTATACATTTCTGGAAATTTCTCCGAGACACAAAACTGTAATTGGATCCAAACATCAGGCAAGTACCTGCACTTCAAGTTTAATCTTTATATTGTGATAAATAAATTCCCTGCTTTATTAGTATCATTGATGATTACACGTAGAGTTAGAACACTGGATTTTATGTCTTGAACACTGGATTTCATGTCTTGAATACTGGATTTCATGTCTTGCTTTTCGTGTCGGGTGGGAGAATACTAGGAGGCATGTAGTTTACCCTTCCCCCTGTCGTGACTGCTAGCTGTTGGTACGCGACTGTACCATCAGCCTTATTCCTGATTGTTCCTGACTGCTAGTCGTCTATGACGGCCTTATTAGCCTTATAAGCCCCTACATGCCAACTATGTATTCTAAATACACAAGTTCACGCACATAGTTCTTATCGTGTTGCAGTTCTTGTTGTCTTGTTACCGTTACATTTCCTGTCACATTTATTCATGTTTTACTCATATTTCTGGGTTATAGCAATTAATCATATTTTACTTCTAGTCCTGATTTATAGCATTATTTCTCAGTTAATTTCACTACTTACTTATGCATATTCTCAACATGATGCTTAGTCAGTTATTTTCTTCCTGTCACAAATATTTAGTTTAAATCTTGTTGTGCATTGTGTACTTTGCTCCTTTCCTGACTGGATCCGTTATTTTAGGCGATGATGAGAACCTTGCCCCCACCTATTATGGCCCCTATGAGGCAGCAGGTGATACAGTTGAGAAGCCGGTTCCCACTCAGGAGACTACCTTTGAGGAGTAGTAGCCAGTTAGCTAGTTTTTCCCTTTCAGTACAATACTCGGGTTTGTCCCCGATTTATCTTCTGGCTTTGTATTAACGTGGATTTGGTTGACACAGATTAAATATTATAAAATCTTAGCATTCTTATTCCTGTGATTATCCTTGCCTGTGTATTATTGTGGATGAGATAGATAATTATTGATCCCAGAAAATGACCTAGACAGCCTACTACCGCCGACACTGCGGCGTAGGCTGGACGTGCCCACGCACTCGTGCCCGAATATCCGGGTGCGGGTCGTGACACTTTGAGAACTTACTTCAAAATTGAAAGACGAAGAGAGGTTATGTTGCTGCCGCCATTGGAGTCCAGTGAGTTCGTGCTAGTCCAGAAGAGGTGACGACGAGCGTTCCAGTAGTTCTATTCAGAACTTGTTGGTTCCTGGGAGCAGATCGTGTGTGACGAATCTTGCTTTAAGCAATGGTGATCTTTATCACCCCAGCAAGCAGATATCCATATTTTTCCTCTTCTCTGTGTGTAACTCATTATATCTCAATTACAACTGCGTTTGCAAGGAAGAACGGAGTTTGTTTTCTGATTTATTGTAATCTTCTACAAGTTGTAATCATAGTTGATATATTATAGTTGTTCGTTGGAATCGAGGATTTATAGGGTAAACTTATTTACTGAAACTTCTGAGTCTCGACTACAACTTCAAGATCAAACAGAGGGTAGACTGTAAAGTTTGCTTGAACCTTTGTTCCTGGTCCGTTCTACCATCTTTTGATTAAGTCTCGGGACTAACATGTTAATCATATCTCTACTACCCTCCATTTTTATTTTAATTAGCACTCCTTATGTGGCAGCTAACGTAACGGTTAATGTGGCATATGACATGACAAATTTTTAAATCAAAATTAACGTTAAAATTAACATTAACATTAACATTAATATTAACATTAAAAAAATTGGTTAATTAGTTTTTTGGGTTAAAATTTATCATGTCATCTTTAATGTTAGATGTCACATAATGCTATTTAACATATCACGTCAACTGTCATATAAGTAAGAATTGTTTGGAGGAATAATTTGGATGTACGAATAGCACATTACTTTTTCATATTAGAGCTCGAAAAGGTTTATATATAAATAGACAAAGTTGAGGGGCTTATATAGTAAAAACCTAAACTAAACTCATCCACACAAAAATTCCGACTTATATTCCTTCTTGTCTTTTTTTCTTTTTTTTTTTGTGGCTCCTAAATATCAACGTCACACTTGTTTATTAATTGTGTCCCAAATATATATTCCACTCCATTCCATCCACTGATACTCGCATTAGAAGTATCCAAACAGTCCACCACCACCACCACCACCAGTGAGCACCGCCATGGGAGAAGCACCAGCGGCGGCGGCGACGGAGGAGGAGGAGAGGAGGAGCGTGATCCGGACCGTCGATCCGAAGCCGAGGAGGGGGCTGGTGTCGTCGGCCGTCGATATGGTCGAGAAGGCGGTGGTGTACTTCACGTACGACAGGTCCAGGCCCCACCACTACCTCTCGGGGAACTTCGCGCCGGTCAAGGACGAGACCCCGCCGTGCGCCGACCTGGCGGTCAAGGGACACCTTCCGGTACTCTCGACATGGACACGGGAACACGGCTGAAATTGGCAAACTTTGGCGTTTTAAAAAAAGGAAAACTAAAGAATTTTAGAATTGAGTTTCTTTGGGGAAAAGAATTATCCGCCTTGAAGAGATATGTGGGGACCACAATGAGCTTGGGATTCTAATCTGAGAACACGTGTTGGACACGGACACGCAGACACTGCTGACATTGGCTCTCTTTTTTTTAAGAGCATCTCCAACGCTATTGTGAGTTTGGAAAAAAAGTTGTTGCCACTCAGGAATAACAAGTTTTCATTGAAAAAGTTCTTCTCTAGGGTCTGTTTGATAAATCGTAAGTGTAAAAAATTTTGGATTCGGACTTTCAAGGTTGGAAGAAGGATTGGATGGTTGGTATAGGAAAGTGAACAGTGGGGAGTAAAAATTAGACAAATATGTTTGGTTGGGATAGCAAATAAAAAGTGAGAAGTGGAAGAGTATATTATAATAATAGTAAATTATAATTAATTTACATAATAATATAATATAATAAATAAATAAATTATTTAAATAAATTAAGATAATTAATTACTAACTAATTAAGAATTAAAATTTATCAAAATTCAAAATTAATTACTAATTATTTAAGAATTAAAATTTTATATTTAAAATTCTAATTAATTTTTGATTACTTATTAGTTAGTTTAATAAAGAATTAGCAAGAAAAAATTAATAAATAATTAGCAACAAAAATGGATGAAAATGTTGATTTTTGATTAATTGATAAGTAGAAGTCGAATTCCAAAAATTAAGAATTAAAAATTAATAGGTAATTAGTGTTACTTAATAAAAATTTAATAAGTAGTAAAAAAAAGTAATTAGTGTTAGTACTAAATTAGTTGACAAGTAATTAGTGTTAACAAAAATTTAATAACTAATAAAAAAAAATTAAGGGAAACAAAAAAAAATTTAGGATTCCACCCACATTCGACCGCCAACTCCGGATGTGGCAACAGAACATAAATCCATCTCTCGAACACGACAGGATCTGGCACTGCACAGTTCTGCCAGTTCCATGCCCCCTCCCGCCCATTTACCAAACAATGGAATTTCTCTCCCACCCCCTCAATTCCACTGAAATATGGAATCCAGCCCCACTTCCGATTTACCAAACACGTCCTAATGCAAATGTGAAATAAGTTATGAAGTTGACATGGCATGACATGGCAAAGATATTGTGAAATTGGTTGTCTAGTTCTAGACAATGCACTTGATAATGACTTTATCTCCACATCATCAATTATGAATAAAATATTTAGAAAGAAAGGAAGTAGGGAAGGAGTTGTCTTGGAAGTTGAAAAAAGAGAGTAGATTTTATTGTCATTCTCAATACTTTGTATTTGAGAAGATTTTTCTACTTCATTTTCTTGTGTAAATATAAACGTGTCATCTAGGAAAGACATTGTCTTATGCCTCATGCCACATAGGAATCACATCATGTTGGAGATGCTATAAGAGGGTGTGTTTTTTCCTACTGTTTAGTGCGAACGCTCAAATAAGTACGGGACCCATCAATTTAAAGTGTTTGCTTTTTTAAATTAAAGTATTCGTCACTATATAGTTATGACCTTTATAAGTGATAAATTGTAAGCTCAAAATTGAGCTTATAATTTAACACTTAGCTTGTAGGTGAAAAAAAAATGATTGTTATAACCTTCAACAAATTTAATTATTACAAAACATGTCCAAACAATCATAATTTCTTTTTCTTTCCGTTTTCTTTACTTCTAAAAACACAAAAAAAAAAACTAATTTCAAACTTTTCAAATTATGAAATTATTTTATGTACAAAAAAATAACATTTGGCTAAAAAATTAACATTTAAATAATTAACATTTAAATAATTTCCACTGCAAAAAAACTACTTTCCAAATTATTAAATAATTTTCGATGTTATTGTTAGTTGAAGGTGAACTTGAGAATGAAATAGTTTTATGTTGTGTTGATAAAAATATAGGCTATAACCTTATGAAAGAAACATAAATTATAAAATAAAAGCGGAACCAAATCATCTTCATCAAACTCTATCAAATCATCATTACCATCATCACCACCAATACTCCCATCACTATTATTTCTTACCAGGTGAGCCCATATAGCCAAAATAAAAAAGAAAATAACTTTTCTTTACTTGTTGGCGTTTGCTGCAAGACGCGCTTGGAGAAAGGGGACCTCACCTAGTGAGGTACGAGGCACAACTGGTGTGCTTTTAACTACACAGGGTCATGGGGACCTCCCGAGCCATCATAGAGCTCGTCCTTCGATATCTTAACCTTATTCGGCATCGGGGTATTCAAGATGGCCTCAAAATAGAGCTCGGCGGAAGGCCATCCTTGGGATTTTCTGCATCCACTAGATCACGGCAGCGACTTGCACGTTTGTGGGGAGGGGGGGTGTTCATGAGCCACATTCCAAACTATATTGCCTATGTGTTCTGCTGGAGGCGCTGGTATTGTCGTGGCTTCCTCGGCTCTCCAATTGGGGGGAGGGAGGGCGGCCATTCTCCATGGAGTATTGTTATTGAGGAATAGCGAATCCTCAACGTCATGTGGCAATTATTTTGAGGATTTCTGATACCCCAATGGTGCGATCCCATGTTAGAGGTTGGTCATCAAGTAATTGTTTGGTGGGATTCCATGTCCAAGAATGGTGTTTGGGATATACTATTGCGAGTGATTTAATGGCCTTATATGGATATCAGTCGGGACCTCGAACGAAGGTTGTGGTACTTGTGGGCTTGTTGCTGGGGAGCCTTAATGGCCTTATATGGTGTTTGAAATAATTGTCAGGAGTCGACATTTGTTGCTGAATCGAAGTTGGCACCATGTAGGCGTGTGGAAGAGTTTGATATGTCTGGGTAGTCTTTTGGACAGAACCATGTTGGGTACCGACCTCTGGTTGTGCGGGGTGTTGTTGATGGGCCACAAAGTCTCGATTTTTTGCCAAGAGTCTAAGTAGTGTTTGGAGGTCCGGATTGGGATTTTGCATAAGCAGCAGTCAGAATAATCATCAACTATTGTTGATGTGATTGCGGGGCGTGCATTGAGAGGCTATAGATGAGGCCCGCTACTGGAGGTACCACATGGGTGGTGGTAACTAGGGGAACAGAGCGGGAGGGGTCGAAGGTGTTGATGACGAGAGATTGAGAACTAATTTCCCCTTGGCTGTTTGATCCTTGGGTGGTCATGGCGTCTTTTCAGAGGGTTGTGAGTTGTCGGGACTGTCGTCATTTCGGCGGTGGAGGAGAACGCTCTTAACCTTGTGGTCATGAGTTCAAGCCCCACGGTGGGTGCTAATCTGATGAATTTTCTTACACCAAGATTCTCGGAAAGCTTCGTAGATCGAATCCTCAGTCTCCCTCTCTTCATGCTATAAGACTTCTCAGAACTTTAATCTCCTTACTTTCTTGTGCACACAAATAAACGTAGGAGGGGAGGAAAAAGCTCCCCGGTGCCACTCCGAGGTTCAAATCAGACTAAGATTTAAGGTAGGTATGAATTTTGACAGAGTTCCAGAATAAAAAAGTGAGCGTACCTCTCAGAAATGATATTGGGACTATTTATAGCATCTAAAGAGATAATCCCAACCCTTTGCTTACTCAACAAGTTAGGATTTAAACTTGTTGGCAGAGTTTATGTAAATATCCTTGCCAATAGCCATCGTGATCTTCTAGATCACATTTAATTGACTTACTTAGTAGATCCGTGTCCGGGCCGAACATCGGGTGGGGGACCATAAAAGTTAGAGACTCGGGCATGAGCCTCTTGGCCCTAGCCCTCGGAATATATGTTACCGGTAGGGTAAATCAAGATATTTATGTCTTGAAAATAGTGTTTGAGAAAGTAGTAAAGAAACTAGTTAATATTGTCTCATACACCTCCGGCACAAACTCTATGCATTGTACAAAAATATGCATATACAAAAAAGGTTAAATTTTGCGAAAAACAAACATGTTTTTCATGTGTGTATAGAAAACAATTATTTTTTGCTGATTTGAATTCTCAAAAAAGTTGTTTCTATCAAATTTCTGTGGAATATCAAAGTTAATCTCATGTCACCTTTGGACAGGATTGCTTGAATGGGGAGTTTGTGAGGGTGGGGCCCAACCCCAAGTTCATGCCTGTGGCTGGATACCACTGGTGGGTACTGGTTCTTGAATTTATGCATGCAATAATTATAAGATTGCACTTGATAAAATATTTTTACAACTCATCCAAGGACCATAGTTGATTGCTGTGGTTATTTGCTGTTAATGCTTGTTCTTATGCATCCTAGAATTCATATTTAAGGATCTTACCATTTTTGTATGTTCTTCAAACACACATTATACTCTCTGAATCAGTGATATTCTTGTAGCATGCTGCCGCCTGCCTGCCAAAATTTGTGACCAGCTAAGAAGCACGGAATCTCCAAAATTCTGAGCTGTGTCCATGTTGCGTTGTATGGGACACATATAGGACATACAACAGACACTTCAAATACGCTAGGGAACACCGGAATCAATTGTGTATCCATGTTGCTGTGTACATCGTGTCATTTTGTGTCCATGCAACATAGATAACTGGGAATATCTTATTTTCTATATAAAATTGCACATTGGGGATCCCTCATGAATTTTGAGAAACATCACCTGAAGTGTTGCTCTCTGGGAGTTCAAGAATTATCTGGAGATTCTGCAAATTTTCAAAAGACCAATCACCATTTATCCAAAATTGCTATATATTTGTAGATTATTGATTGTTGTTGCTATTTCTACTTTGATGTCAAAGTCGACATCGTACGTGATGTTTGTTTGTGAGCATTGGGGGACCCAAAAAATATTTTAGATGTTTGTTTATGAACCCTGGTGGACCCAAAAAATATTTTAGGGTGGAACGAAAATAATAAACTTTTTCCAGGGGGAGCTAAAATATACTAACTTAAAATTTAGGAGGGTAATAAAAAATAATTTATAACATGGCTTGAACTCAAGACCTTTTGCATGTAAACCATGTTACTTAATCAACTGAACTATCTAGTTGTCAATTATTTGATATAAAATGAATAACATAGTAAGGAGGACCAAAACCCATTCCCAAGCTTCTAAAACTTGAACCAAACAGCCCCTGATAGTAAACTATTACAGTTTACTCAGCGTTTTCAAAATATCACTAAAAGAATTTAGGATCTCAGATTCTCAACTTTGTGGCTACCGCTTTCTAAGTCATGCACCACACAAGTACTTTTTGAGCTTTTTTCTGTTATATTTGGGCGTAATATACCAGGCAGTAGGCATGTATTATGCTCCCAGGCTTACTTGCTATGTAGTGTGTATACAAATATGGGTGCATGTATTCTTCGGTACTTGTTTATTGTATTGTTTTTCAAGTCTTTGCAGTTGGATATACGTACAGAGTCACTTACAAAACCAGTAATTTATGGTGCTGTGCTGTGGTTAATTGTTATTTCACTTGTGGTACCTGCACTTGTAACATTCTTTAGGCTTTAGTTGTCTCATTCTTCTCTGTTCTTTTTTTTTGCAGGTTTGATGGAGATGGGTGAGTATTAGGCTTACTTCCAACACAGGAACTAAAACAATATGGTTACATATTACTTTTTCTTACATATGCCCTCCATGTGAATGCTGTATTAAACACCATTCATAATTGATTATGATAATATAAATGATATATCTCCCATCTCTTGGATTAGGGTAAAAATAGTGAGAGAAGGGAAGATTGTTAAAGAAAAATGGTGGGAAAGCAAAGAAGTTGTGAATCGCTTAAGTGAGAAGGACAACCGCACCAATTCCAATAACCTTATACATTAGTCTCATATGTTGTTGATCTTGATGTATCTTCTTTTTTGCCACTGAAGCAAATTTCTTGTCCCTTGAGATTCAAAACTTTACTACCAAAAACCAAAAAAAGAGTTCACGACTGGGATCTAATTGACGCCATCCTCTCTCTCCGGAAAAAAAAAAACTTAAAAGATTTTAAAATGGTAAGACAGGAACTTTGATAGTTTTAGGAAAATAACAGAGAATTTGAAAAAGGTGATTGCACAAATCTTATATTGCTCCAGAATAACATATTAAAATTTAGTTTTGAGAAGCAGCATATGTGGCAGGCAATGAGTTGACTGCTACCCTGACAGTTCCTAGAGTCCCCATTGAGCAAATTGTATGACGAAACAGATGATTAATGTTTGAAGATGAATAAAGTAATATTGTGAACTTCAAAATTTTCTAATCCTTACAAAGTTTTCCCATGAAATCGGTTTGCCTTTGGAGCACAAATCCAAAACTTAGAATGCTTGATGGGAGACCTAACCAGTTTCTATGACCATTAATTTTACATCAATTCAGGCTAGTGGTGTGTCTACACGGTAATTATGATATAGAGGATTAATATTAGGGCTAGTTAGTTGCCAAGGTAACCAACATAAGGAATTCGAGCAGCTTTATACTATTATAACATCAGTTATTACTCTTGTAAGTTGAAAGTTCTCTACAATGAAGATGATAATAGAAGTTAGCTATTCTATATAAATCTTTATATTCTTAAAACATAACGAAATGCATTCTCTTCTAGATCTTAATTCTTGATAACTTTATATGATTCTTTAATTATAAAGAAAAGCAATAATTTACTTGCAATTCTAACTGCCTTACTTTTAACTCTTAAGCTTCGCAAGGTTGCTGCTGAAGTGCATTTTTTTTATGGAATCTTGCATTCTTTGCATCTTCAGTCTGTCTCCTCTCTGATAAATGATTCAAAATCAAATTTAATTTCTTAAAGTGTCCTTTGTTTTTAAATTTTGCAATAAAATTACCAAGTATTGTCTGCACAACATGCGAACCTGTTTAGGAAAGCTCAAACACTTCAATACATGTGCTGTGTCTGTACTCTGTACCAGATATGACTTGGTGACACTGAAATGACATTGATATTCCAAAACATTTTTTGTGTCCGTGATGTGTCAGTATCTGTAATCCTGTTGTGTCGGTACCTGTATCCTGCCTTTTTTCCTTAAGCTTCACTAAGGTTATAGTGTCTGTATCCTGTTGTGTCAGTATGCAGGAAACATAGGTTCAGACTTCAGATTGTACTTAATATATTGCAAGTTGCAACCACCTAAAAAGAGGTTTCTTTCTCATTTTTCCTGAGTGCCTCGTATTGAATATCTAATATTCCTTGATTTTCTAAAAGACCAATTCTACAGTTATTATTGACAACCCCAAACTTCTTCTTCTTAGTATTGAGTCTATTGACATGCACATTATATGTGGTCACATTTTATTAGTTGCTGGGGATTTTCTTTTAGCAAGTCAGACTTTTTCCAGGAGTTTGGACGTGCCTTAAATAATATATGTGAGTACCACTTGATTACTGATGCAGTTTTTTCTTCTTCTTTTGTATATCGTAATGTGCAGAATGATTCATGGCATGCGTATCAAAGATGGAAAAGCAACTTATGTTTCACGTTATGTTAAAACATCACGTCTTAAGCAGGAAGAATATTTTCAAGGAGCAAAATTTATGAAGGTTGGTTGTAAATCTACTTAAGCTATGGTTCCTTAAAGGCCTTTTGGTTTCTATTCTCTTAGACCCTAGATCCATTAGTTGGCTCCTTTTCTATCGTGTGGGTCGTCCATGTACAACAGATCAGGGTAGGAAGAGAAAATTTGTTTATACAATAAAGATCTCTTTTTCAATTAGTTTATTGCCTGGAATTCTGTCTATTTGTGGAAAACAGAAAAGATATGATGATTATTGATAATTAGATGGCTACTCATTTGCAGTTGTAAAACCTCACTTATTTACGATGGGTGAAATAAAAAACATCAAAAGATCCATAAAAATGAGAAATTAAATAAAACAAACGAGATGATGACTAATTATGATTAGGAGGCCATACATACAGGGAGAAGTAGCCTCCCGGTGCTGAATTCGCAATTGTAAAACCAACCTTATTTACAATACGTAGGTTACACAAAAAAGACGCATTAAATCAAAAGCTTGTTGTGTTGGCTTATCTAACATTCTCTGGTGAAGTTTTCTTAAAATGGCTCAACCTGATTGGTTGACCAACACCTTACCTAATTTGGCTCAACTCTTGTGTCTCATTAGAACCCAAGCTTTTTCTCCTGCTGCATATTACTATTTTGTTTCAGTCATGTACTTCCATGTCTCATATTTATCTCGTCGTTAACTGATAGACATTTATACGCATGAGTGACATCTGATCTATGTTGCATAAATCTATCTCCAAGTGCTTTTCCTCACTTAATATTGCAATTTACACTATATTTACTCTGATGCCCTTCATTCGGATATAGCTGGCAAGTTATAGCATTCGTCAACCTCGAGATCCTCTGCCTATTTGGTTAATCTTGACCCGATCTTCAGTTCCCAAGTCTTGTCCATTCTGACAAGTAAGAACTTGCTAGTCGACAATCATAACCCTCTTCAAAGGCACATTTTCAAGTTCATATGCAATTACTCATATTCTATATTAGATTTCTTGTTTTTTCTATTTTCTAATTTTATCTGGTCTTGTTGTAACTGAATAGGTAAGCAAGCATAATTTATTTTATAAAATGTGTCATGTTCTTCTACATTGTAAATCTTATTGCTTACATGTTTCTTATAGTAGTAACTTGGCACCTGGCATTGGAGGAAAATAGTGTGTTCTGAAAGCAAACAGCCGAATAATAAATGATATTCTTTAGATTTCGTCTAAATTTCCCTTGAACCATATATCAAACTTTTGGTGATTGTACCTGGTAAAATCTCCAGCTAGCTAGAACTGTTTTCTCACAGTTGTATAACATCATCCGCAGATTGGAGATCTAAAGGGGTTGTTTGGATTATTTATGGTCCAAATGCAACTACTTCGATCAAAATTAAAAGTGTTAGATGTTTCTTACGGAACAGGGACAGGTAGATTTCTCATTTTTTCATTAGAATAGTTTATCGATGCATTTCTTTTCCCCTAGAGAAGTAGAATTTTTTTCTTTAAGACAATTCCTCTTAGTGTAATCATGTGCCTGTCTGTCACTTGGATTAGGCCAAGCTTGATCATAATAACTTTCGAAATGTTGTCTGAATCAGGTAATACAGCTCTCATATACCATCATGGGAAACTGTTGGCCTTGTCAGAAGGAGATAAACCTTGTAAGTCCTCTGATGCACTTCAGTATATTGGTGGATTTTCTTTGTTCTTCTAGAATTCTTGTACAGTAACTTCTGGAGATGTTCCATATTACTGTTCCTTGTGAATTTCTTCTGTATTAATTATTAGTAGTAGTAAATCCACTTATTCATAAATAATAGTTCTCTTTATAGTTTATACAGTTATTAACCGAATGTTCTTAAGGGCATGTATCCTCTGATCAATTACATATTTTGAAATACTCAATTCTAGAAATCATCTAATATTCTGTGCAGATGTTGTTAAAGTTTTAGAAGATGGAGACTTGCAGACTCTTGGAATGCTGGACTATGATAAGAGGTTGTCACATTCATTCACTGCTCATCCAAAGGTTGATCCATTCACCGGTATGACTGAAGCCATAAGCCCTATTCTAATTAATTCAAGTACTGTTCTAGGACCCTGGTTGAGATTTGACTTCTGAATACAGATGAGATGTTTACCTTTGGGTATGCGCATTCACCTCCTTATGTAACTTATCGAGTTATTTCCAAGGATGGTGTGATGAGTGATCCAGTACCTATTTCAATTCCAGCACCTGTCATGATGCACGACTTTGCAATCACTGAAAATTATGCGGTCTTCATGGATCTGCCTTTGTATTTCCAACCAAAGGTGACGAACTTGTGAAACTTATATCCTGCTAATATGTTTTACAACTTTGAGACATGTTATACTTAGAATATGAGAGAGAAATTGGGAAATTCTGGAATGAATATTCCATTAGGCATAAAGTCATTATATGTACAGCTGAAGCATACAAGTTATGGTAAAACCCGATTATGTAGGACTATAAAAGGATATGAGATATAGACATCTTTCTAACAACCCCTCTCCCAAACTCATGGCGGAACATGCATCGAGAGTTTGACCAAAAAGAAGAGATGGCACTGTTTGGTTGAAGAAAACAGCAAACGTAACATAGTGTTGATGTATGGAAATGAGGTGGTTCCAGCAAGAAAATGTTGTCGAGTGAAGTGGCAGTCAATCTCGATTTGTTTGGTGCGCTCATGAAATACTGGGTTGTTGGACCATGAGGTTGGCCTTGCATCCACAGTAGTATTAGATGAGATGTGAAGCATACAACCCGATTATGTGGGACTATAAAATGATATGATACATTGTGTATAAACATATTTCTAACAATACTGTTGTAGAAAATAATTGCTTTACCAACAGGATTAATCTTCAGAAGAATCCTACTTTTTGGTTGAGCTGCATCTTCCAAATCCTTGAGAATTTTTCTTCTTATATCTATTTTCAGGAAATGGTGAAGGGGCAGTTGATCTTTTCATTTGATGCTACAAAGAAAGCACGTTTTGGTGTACTTCCACGATATGCAAAAGATGACAATCTAATTAGATGGTTTGAGCTGCCTAATTGCTTCATATTCCATAATGGTAATTTTCTCATGTCTTTTTATATGGCTTTGTTCTTCCATTGCACACAATGTTCCACAATGCGACTGGGCCATGTAGTCGGAATCGTACGAAGGCTGTGTAGAGCACAAGGAAAGTAGCCCGAATAATTGGATGGCCGATTACACTGCCTGGGATACTATTATGCAGGCCTGTTTACTATTAGTAGGAGATTAATGGATTAAACGGGTCAGGTTGAAGGGTCTGATTTAGATCCAGCCTCATACCCAACCTGTTTTTTGTATATACCCAACCAGTTCTTTTCGGTATTACATCTTTTATTTTTTTCAAATTGAATGCAATTGTGCTTAAAGAATGTAGGGTTTCTTATTCATGCTCTGTAAAAGTGCAAATTGCTTTGACAAACTTGAAGCAGGAAAAGTGTCAATATTTGTGTACATTTTTCAGCATCGTCAAATATGATGATAGTTTACATTATATGTAATTAATGTATGTTCAGTCTATGATGCATCATGTGAATCATGTGAGATCATGAGAAAAAAGAACAAAAAACAAGAAAATACTATTTGCATGAACTTGACCAGATATTCTGCATCATATATTTTTATATTTTTTTGCTTTGAAAATGGGTTTGCAATTAGTAATTACTTACTGATTTTTTAGTTCAAAAATAATATGCTTCTAGGTTCTTGTGGTAGGCTTTTCTGATACCTATCATTGGTTTTGTTGTCAGCAAATGCTTGGGAGGAAGGTGATGAAGTTGTATTAATAACTTGTCGCCTTATGAACCCCAATCTGGACGACGTCAATGGACCTGTCAAAGAAAAGCTCGAGAATTTCACAAATGAACTGTATGTTCTTCCACATTATGAATATATTTCACTTTCATCACTTCTCTTCCCTATCTTGACTATTTTGTTTTTCTGTCAGTTATGAAATGAGATTCAATATGAAAAGCGGAGCTGCTTCACAGAAACAATTATCAGTAGCTGCAGTAGATTTTCCTCGAATTAATGAAAGTTACACCACAAGGTACTTTATAATTTCCTTTGCCTTTTGTAACCAAGGATTTTAAGTTTCTTAAGGTTGTCTTGATATATTACAAGTAGATCGGGTGTTCACAGCGATAGCATCTGTCTTCCTCCGATTATGAATCAGCTTTATGCCGATGTCGACATCTTCTGGTTTAGACTCCTCAGAATCTTAAGAACAAAATGAGTAAATTAATTCTCTACTCCTTTGAAAGGATATTTATCTGCAAACACCGTTTGACAACCTTCACCTTGTCCACATATTTAAGGCAATTGTGCAACGTGGACGTGACGATCAGATTATGAGACGGATCTTTCCCAGAGGAGAGCTACTACCGGAATTATAGTCGTAGATGATCGTAGTAGTGGGTATAATACTCAAAGCAGACCCAGGATTGATATGTATTCTGTCGATGCTTTACTCTTCTAATTATATTCAAATCTTTTGTCACTGCGGAGCTAGTCTTTAAATGACTACTTGTCCTCACAAGTCTCTTTGGGCCCAAGTAGTCTGCAGGTTGATTTTTTAGGTATCTAACACTACTAAGCAAACTCTGAATGATTAATCCATTCCATTTCATTTCTAAACTCTGACAGTGTGCAAAGGAGGGCAGTTGCCCCTGACTACTACTAAAGGTCAAAAATATTACATCCCCAGACCCTAAGCCACAGCCACCGTATTCTTCTTCCTCGTCCTCCAGTCAAAACCCTAATCCACCACCACCATATTCTTTCTCCTTCAAACCCTACCACCACTACCACTCTTCTTCCTCTCTCCTCTCCCTTCTGGCTCCGAGTCTGACCAGTCTCCCTCCTCGGTGCTGACCAAACCGCCCAACAAAATACACGCACCATCTTCTTCGTGGTATTCATGAACAATGCCCAGTTCATGGTATTTAAGTGATAAAAAAAGAGTTGAGGTATAATAAATGATAGTACGTTGATAGTAAACAAAGTTCTTGGTATCTAAGTGGAAAAAAGCCTTGAAATTTTTGGACCTTGTTGCTTATTTATTAGTCTTCCTGTGCTTTATGTTATAAGGTTGAACAGCTTTTTGTTTTTCTTCTATCCTTTCCCCTCATAGGGTTACAAAGAATCCTGACCTGCCTCTTTATCTAGTTTTAGTGCAGTTTTTAATGAGAAATGGCTAGACGGAAATCTTCAATTTGTTTGTATATTTTTGTCTTGCTTATAGTTTTCATAAGTAAATATGAAGAAGATTTCTAGGTGTGGACATGCTTGTCCTATGCAAGCTGAATCATTGGGTTGTACTTATATTTCCCACTGAATTGATGGAATGTGTATAGCTCCATGAAAATACAATTCAACTAATGAAGAAGAAAGTTGCATCTTATTTTTAGCTGGAGGTTTAAAAGCCACTTCTTTAGATCTCTCTCTTCCTAAATTCATGAGGAAGAGGATCTCTTTTAATTTCCATATGCTCTGTACTTTCTGCTGCCAGTATCCACCATTTGTAAACAGCGATATGTATATGGTACACTTTGTCTTTCTAAATTCACAAGGAAGCCGATCTGTTTTAATTTCATTTTCATATGCTCTGTACTGTCTGCTGCGGGTATCCACCATTTGTAATTTATCGTCTTACTGAATGCAGGAAGCAGCGATATGTATATGGTACTATACTTGACAGCATTGCGAAGGTAAAAGGCATTATCAAGTTTGATTTGCATGCTGAACCAGAACTTGGTAAGAAAAACCTTGAAGTTGGAGGAAACATACGAGGCATCTTTGATTTGGGGCCAGGAAGATACGGTTCGGAGGCAGTATTTGTTCCTTGCCAACCTGGTATCACATCCGAGGAGGATGACGGCTATTTGATATTCTTTGTCCATGATGAGAACACTGGGTACTCTCTCTCCCCCTCCCTCCCTCCTCCACACCCCCCCAATAGTGATAGTCCTATCTCTGCCTACTTGTTTCTTGGAAGTTCTGCATCATGATTCTTGTACATCGTATTGCTTGGAATTATGCATAGTTTGCAGTATCGGCCGATACCGATCTGATATAGCCGATACCGATACGATTTGGCATGTACCGATCCGATACCGACCGATATCCGATACTGATCGATACTGACGTTAGAGGTTTCTTTTCCGGTCAATTTGACAAAGAAAATTAAATGAAAACGACAAATTAGTAAGGCTGTAAAAGCATAGTAAGATTGTAAAAGGATATAAAAGAAGAAAATTTATCTATCACATGTAAATCAATCGACATGAGTGACTACTATTTCATTCAATTTCAAAAATAGTAAGAAATAACACTGAAATACTTAAAATTATGCATAAATGTATAAAATATATTTTCTAAAATGTTAATAATTTACTAATAATTATTTGTTTTCCGATACAAAAAAATTCGATACTCCGCTCCGAAACCGCCGATACCGCCGATCCGATACTCATAGGAATGGCTCGATACCGATTCCAATACCGATACGTTGAACCTTGGAATTATGCTGCACTCAAGGTGCTGTAATTTCAGTTAAATTGGTTGAATCACTTGATACTTTGTGTATCAGTGGGTTTCGTATTTATAAGTCTTCAAAACAGAATAACAAATGGAACAGAACGTAACAACCAAATAACAAAAAACAACAAAACAAATGTAAACAGCAGAATAACAGAAGCTTGACGTGGTCACTCTTGGTCTTCAAGGTGGCTGATAGTGGTTGGCGTAACAATTTCCCTCTTTGTACAAGGAGAACAGTATTGAGTTTGACTAATTAATTTCAATACCCGTTCAATTGATGCAGGAAATCTGCAGTAAATGTAATTGATGCCAAGACGATGTCTGCGGAACCTGTGGCAGTTGTTGAACTTCCAAAAAGAGTTCCTTATGGCTTCCATGCCTTCTTTGTGAATGAGGTCAGTAGAGACTGAGGAAATAGCTAACTTTGAACACAGTTCATACGGAATTCTATTTGTTTCCATATAACCCATACACTAAAGATGATTATTTCATGACATTTGACAGGAGCAACTCCAACTACAGCAAGCGGAGGCATGATCATTGCTGGGTCATTCTAATGTCATAAGAATATACATGAAAATCTATAGCTATCATCACATGTAAGTAAAAACCGATGCCACTTGTTATGGATTGAAGTTTCCAGACTATATTTTACAGCACAATATGTAGAAGTGCTGCTTGAATTTGCTGCTGCTTCTCGGTGTATGGTTTCTTTAGTAGGTATGTTGTTGCTCAGAGCGTGAGCAAACATTTCAGAATTCAAAGAACTGGGTTTACGAATCTTGGTTTCTCAACTGAACTCTTATCAATGCCAATTTGAAAGTTGGATGTTAGTCACTCCAGCAACACCCAAATGATGTGATCTGGGTTTATGAAATTGGATAGTTCTCGTACCCTGTCCAACTCAAACATGCACTAGGGTTGTTTAAATCTTACAACATTCAATCTTTCTGAAATATTACACATAAAAAATGGAGAATCCGGGGCTTCATCACGTAGTTATATCTCTCATCTCTACTCTTCTAATGAGGTTTGGAAATGACTCAATTGTGAGCCGTCTAAGTCGTTTCTAAAAGTTCTATTATTTATTAAAAAAAAAATATTACATAGAAAATTGTTATAAAAAAAAAAAAAAATTTGTAAATAATGTCATGGAAAATTGAACCTAACAAACTAAGGAGAATGGCTCCTACCTTAATCACATGAGCTAGGAGAAATATTTGGCTATAGTTATATAATATTATGTAGTTAAACAATTAGTTAAAGTTTATTTATTTTAAAAAATTTTAATTACGTAAGAATATACGTACGGCTTAGACGGCTAGTCTTTTCAAGACTTTTATAAAGAGTAGAAATAAATTCATAACAAATTATAATTAAAATATAATCAAATCTATAACAAATCGTAATTAAAATGTAAACATATTTATAACAAATTTTAGTTCAAATATTTTTAAATTATTTTACAATAATATCAGAAAAAAATTATTTTAAGTGCAACATACGTGCATTTACTAGTGCACTTTAAATGCCTCTCTCCTCTTGGTTTGACACAGTACAAACAACAAAAACCCAATCAGAGGGCGATCCAGTCACTTGAGCCATCAAAAGGACCAGTGCTTCGAGAAGACATCAGTGCTCTTGAAAAGAAGGATTCAGTTGGTCTTCAACTAGATAATAGAATTTTAGGGAATAAAATTTATTACTATCTATTAGCTAATCAAGAATATTAATCTTATTTTTCTTATAGATAATAAAAAAATTAGAGTAGACTAACATTATTGATAAAACTGAATAAATACAAATTATTACAAAATTTAGAATGTACACAAATATATTAATATCTTAAAAAATATTTAATAGGAGATATTTTAACTATATAACAATAAATTCTGCTTGATTGCTAAGTGGACCGAAATTTGGTACAACAAAACTAATAATTTGGGAGGGGTCCTACACTCCTGCAGACTACACCTTGGCGTGTACAACATGTAGTCTACTCCCCTGACCATCAGTCCTTTAGTCTCTTTGCCTCCTCTACATGTTGTTTTGGACTGTATAGTACAAATGATAGGCATAAAAAAAAAAAAAATTTGAGTGAAGTCAAATGACCCCACTTGTCCTCTTATGGATTGTCTCTACTGCTGTATTGTAAAGCAAGTGGGCTCTTGGTTCTTCATGTCCAAACCAATTCTATGGTTAGTCTGCAAAGACGTGTCTCGAAAAGATAGTCAGATCATTAGCAACCAGTAGCATAGTCAAAATTTTCATCTAAAAGACACGCGCTTACTATTTAAAAAAAAAAAAATTACACGTCGACAATGACTGTAGACGTCTTTTGGTACAATTGGTTCGTACTTTGATTGTTTGAATCAATGGAACGATACCCAATTAATGGCTTTTGTCTTCTCCAATTGAGACTACAGACAAACAACAATGTACGAAACTATATACATCAATACGTAGTCATAGCATTACTATTATACTTTGTAAAAGATATATTTGTGAGATGGACAATAATACAAAAAAAAAAATTAGAAGTAGTACTTGTAACAATATCGAGTTCGGTGGATTGATTCCAATTGTATTTGGTGGCGGAACTAGCTTTTAAATTTAGGGGAAAAAAATTTGAGCGACACGTCGGACAACACGCCGGACGACATGTACGACGGTATGACCGCGTGCTCCGCCTCTTGGCACCGGTGCGTCGTCCGCACCCCGAACGTCTATAGATGCGGTCCGTGGCGAAGCGAAGCAGCGGACGGACGTGAGACATCGAGGGGAAGCCTTTGGTGGTGGAGAAGTTGCATGAGACGTAGACCGGCACGAGGAAGATGTCCGCCTCTCCTGGGTCCAAGACCTAGAGTGGAGATCCCGTCAGCGCCTCGTGGACTGTCACCTCCGCCGCGAAGAGATGCGACCGACACCTCCCGTCTGCGTCTGCGAGCTAGTCCTGTTGTAGCTGGACGACAGGTCGTAAATGTAGATCATGAGATCCGATGGGTGGTCCGGCCATGGTCTAGACTTCGGTGACCGCTCTGGAGGTGGAGGTGGCGGTGGAAAAGAGGAAGCTGGAGTAGAGGAAGTAGAGGGAGAGGTAGAGCCACAACACCAACCTGTAGGCTGTAGTACTTATTTAAGATGTAGATCCCTAAAAAAATTAAATTTTTTTTAGGGATAACAGGGCTCCCCTCTGATTTTATTGTACTGACAAAAATAATAATTTCATCTTTGTTTTTAAAATTTTAGGAGACAATTCCGACTTTTCAGGATCAGCTAGCTACGCCCTTGTTAGTACCTTACTATTTCTAATCCCCACACCGAACCGTCACTAGAACACGAGAAGAAAGGACATACCCATGTGCTTCTACAAAGTAGCAAACTGAAATCTTTCTGTTGGTTGTAGCCTAAATTAAAATGCCAAAAATATTTCTAAGTTGTTTCCGTTGCTTATTTTTTATGCTCTGACCAACATCTGTGACTCGAGTGGAGAATGATTTTTTTTTTCCAAAGGCTTCGCCTCGACTCCAGAGAGGAAGCGTTTATATACAGATCCAACCCATTCTAAATTTCTTTTTTTTTGTTGTACTGATAAAAATAATAATTTCGTCTTTGTTTTTAAAATTTTAGGAGACAATTCTGACTTTTCAGGATCAGCTAGCTACGCCCTTGTTAGTACCTTACTATTTCTGATCCCCACACCGAACCGTCACTAGAACACGAGAAGAAAGGACATACCCATGTGCTTCTACAAAGTAGCAAACTTTAATATTTCTGTTGGTTGGTTGTAGCCTAAATAAAAATGCCAAAAACATTTCTAAGTTGTTTCCGTTGCTTATTTTTTATGCTCTGACCAACATCTGAGACTCGAGTGGAGAATGTTTTTTTTTTCCGAAGGCCTCGCCTCAACTCCAGAGAGGAAGCGTTTATATACAGATCCAACCCATTCTAAATTTTTATTTTTTTGTTGTACTGATAAAAATAATAATTGTCTTTGTTTTTAAAATTTTAGGAGACAATTCCGACTTTTTAGGATCAGCTAGCTACGTCCTTGTTAGTTTCTGATCCCCACACCGAACCGTCACTAGAACACGAGAAGAAAGGACATACCCATGTGCTTCTACAAAGTAGCAAACTTAAATCTTTCTGTTGGTTGTAGTCTAAATTAAAATGCCGAAAATATTTCTAAGTTGTTTCTGTTGCTTATTTTTTATGCTCTGACCAACATCTGTGACTCGAGTGGAGAATGGTTTTTTTTTCCAAAGGCCTCGCCTCGACTCCAGAGAGGAAGCGTTTATATACAGATCCAACCCACTCTAAATTTCTATTTTTTTGTCATTAATTTGGATTTCAAATACATTTTGGAACTCCATCTACTATTGATGCTCTGCTTAGTGTGATAAAGATTAGAGCTAGAAAAGGTTTTGTATAAAAATAGACAAAGATGAGGGGCTTATATTGTAAAAACCTAAACAAAAATTCCAAGCTATATTCATTTTTTGTGGCTCCTAGAATCGACGTCACACTAATTTATTAATTGTGTCCCAACCCCATATATATTCCACTCCATTCCATTATTCCACTGATACTCGTACGAGAAGTATCCAAACAGAGTTCACCACCACCACCACCAGTGAGCACCGCCATGGGAGAAGCACCACCAGCGGCGGCGGCAGCGGCGGAGGAGGAGGAGGAGAGGCGGAGCGCGGTCCTGACCGTCGATCTGAAGCCGAGGAGGGCGCTGGTGTCGTCGGCCATCGATATGGTCGAGAAGGCGGTGGTGTACTTCATGTACGACAGGTCCAATCCCCACCACTACTTTTTCAAAAAATTTGTGCAGATTCGTTGCATGTCATTTGTACCCACTATTTTATATTTTTTCGTAGTTTGATCCCTAAGAAGATGTTTTTCACTTAAAAGTGCTCAATTAAAGTGTTTGTTTTTTTTGTAAATTAAAGTAGTTGTCACTATAATAATATTATTTATAAGTGATAAATTATTTCAAATTTTGAGCTTATAATTTAACGCTTACCTTATAGGTCAAAAAAAAAAAATTATATAACCTTCAAATTTAATTACTACAAAATATGTCCAACAATCATAATTTGTTTATTTTTCCGTTTTTTTTTTGTTCTAGAAAAAAAACAAAAACTAGTTTCGAACTTTTCAAATTATGAAATAATTTTCTGTACAAAAAATTAACATTTGCCTAAAAAATTTAACGTTTTCTAATATATAATGCGGTTTGGAAACGGCTCAAAAGTGAGTCGTCAAAGTTATTTGTAAATTTTCAACCTAATTAATTGAAAAAAATTAAGTGTCACGTGTGTATAACCTTCACCATCACGTAAAAATTTATAGAATTCTATCAAATTTAAATTTTTATATAATTTAAACTATTTTAATATATTAAAGCAAGTAAATAATATTATTTAAATATATATTCAAAATTCTAAAAATATATTTATAACAATTTTTAATTAAATTATATTTTAACTATTTTAATATAATTTAAATATGTATCTAATTATTTAATTTTATCATTTTTTAAAGTAAGTATATCACTAGTTTAAATAATTTCCACCATAAAAAATCTGTTTTTTAAATTATTAAATAATTTTTGATTTTATTACAGAAAATTTTTTCTACCAATAATATTTTAAGAAAAAATTTTAGTTGCATCCCACTTTATTTTATCCATATTCAAGGTACACCCAACCCAATTACAGTAATGCATAGAACCTCCTACTTTTGTCGGAAACTAACAACCAACTGCTTTGATTGTTAATTTTTGACCGAAATACTCGTCTCCTCTCATCTTCTTTCTAGTCGTCGTCCTCCCGTCTGCTCTCTTACGTGCCTCCACGCGTCCCCCCCCCCCCCCTTCCCCCCTCCCCCTCAAGGCAGCCGGAGCCTGCCCCATCCCCTCTCTCTCCTCCCTCCCCCTCTTCCTCTTCGGAATTGCGTAGCAGTAGGCAACAGCTCCTTGTGGGGGCGTGCACGGCGCTGCGGGGTGGGGGTGAGGTGCGCGCGCAGAGGTGGTGGGGGGGTGCTCCAGCAGTTCCTCGCGGGGGGCGCGCGGCGCTGCGCGGAGGGAGGGAGGTGCGGGCGGAGGGGGTGGGGCTCCGAAAGCTCCTCGCGGATTTGCACGCGGGGGGTGGGGGGGTGGGGGGATGTGCGCGGAGGGGGGGAGGAAGAAGACGAAGGAGGATATATTTTTTCTAAAATTTGTAGTCAAATGAGTTGATCGTGAGTTGGAGACGGTTTCCATCAAAAGTGGGAGTGTCATGCATTATGGTCGTCTCCATCAAAAGTGGAAGTGTCATGCATTATGGTAAATGGGTGAGGTGCATCTTGAATATGGAAAAATAAAGTAAAATATAACTTAAATTTACTCTATATTTAAATATATTAGAGAAAAAAAATTTGTTAAATTAAAGAAAGCAAAGACTACTCTATGCGAAAAATCAAAATTTTGCGGCGAAATATTTTTGGATTGGCAAAATTTTGTCAATCAAGCTAACGAAATTTTGGGTGGAATTAATTTCTTCCGCTGGTGACCACTAACAGTTTCTTCTAAAAATAATGGTTAATTTTGTATGCACTCCCCAAATTACTTAGGAGACAGTCCAGATTTTTAAAAAATTTACTCAGGACAGTCCCAAATTTATTCAGGACAGTCCAACACTCCCCTATCTCTTATTCCAAATTCTAACTCCAATTCCAACCGCCGGAGGAGGAGGAGGAGGAGAGATGAGGGGGGAGGCGGATCCCAGTCTATCGACTGGCAAAAATTTGACAGTCCTAATTATGACTGTCAAATTTTTTTTAAATTGAACTAGTTTAAAACAAAATTTTCAATGATAAACTTGTAAATAACTAAAACTAAAACTCAGACTTTTCTAATTTTTTGAGTGGCTTTAGAATTAACCAAACCAAACAACTAATTTATACTCCCCTTGGTTTCTTCTAAAAAGCTATAAACAACTAATTTATACTCCCCATGCTTGTGGCATCCACGCTACTACCAAAAACCGTGAGTTTTTTGTTTGTGCGTCCTCTCCATCCGCCGCCTCCTCGTCCTCCAAAGTCTCCAACACTTACTGAGGTGGGCTCCAGCCCACACCCCAGTCAGTCGCTCACCCTTGCCCAGCCCACCAACGTCTGCAACATGGATTAGTTGTGAGATGATCATTTGCTATGGAAAATTTGACTCCTCCTTTCACACTATTCCCACTAGCCCCACTAGCCCAGATCTATAGTGTGGCATGCTACATGACCACACACAAATTTATCTGGAAGTGTGTAACTTTTCTGAACAATGAGGTTGTGGCCCTCTTCATAGCTTCTGATACT
Organism: Iris macrosiphon; assembly: GCA_036927795.1. Classification (NCBI taxonomy): domain Eukaryota; kingdom Viridiplantae; phylum Streptophyta; class Magnoliopsida; order Asparagales; family Iridaceae; genus Iris; species Iris macrosiphon. Next base: position 174,887,168 of record JAYESA010000012.1, on the reverse strand, counting down.
ATGCATTGCAGTCTGTGTTGTCATCTTCTAATAGAGTATCGTATTTCGTCAAATTTTTTTTTTTTTTGCAGTTCTGACCTTCAACTGTAAATAAAACTTCAAGAAAGTGATTTTAGAGATCGAACAGTGGTCGTTCAAGCATTCAAGGCTTAGTACAGGTAGGTCCTCAGATATGCATTTGGTTTTTTAAATATATACTATTGTTTAAAATGATTTGCTATAACTGTCCTTCTCTATTGCACTTAACTTTAGTTCCAAACAAATGATTTGAGATATCTTATGCTAATACCTGATAATCCGTGAAATCGTGCACCCGAAACATAACCTTGCTCACGATACTTGTGTTTGCACATGCTATTTACCCCTGGATTTTATAATAAATGATTGTGTTTGAATTAACTTGGTTTGCCTTGGATAGGGAATGACGGATGGTAAGTTGGTAAGTCTTGTCGTGTTCCTTATATCCCACGGCGCACTGCCACACGAGTTAGGCTTTACATTAGCCATGAAACTGATCCTAAGACAAGACTAGAAAGATAACTTAATAGATGGTACACGAAACTTATATAACGTGTTTGGATTTGTCGAGCGGGCGAGTAGCCTCCCCACCAGTGCATTCATGTACTGATAACCCACCAGATTGCTTGCAGGGTAAAGAAGAATCTCGTTCGGTGCGGATGCCTCCTTCGTGCCTGCTAAGGCGTGGAATTTACTCTGGAGCCTTGGAGCATTACGTCCGGAACTAAATCACATATACAAGACATAATGTTGGAACATCGCCTATGTATCATTCCACAAATGTTGCCACTTGGCATGCTTTTACTGTTCTAGAGAGAGAGAGAGGGGCTTGAGCGACTTGTAATCTCGGCCTAGCGCCGCTTGTAACATTTGTTCAATATCAATAAAGAGTTTGCTTTACTTCTATACTTGTGTTATTCAATGCTTTCGCTATTGACGACTCTGTGAACTTGTTACCAATCGCCTGTGCATTTCTTATTCCGCTGCACTCGGACAATCTGTGTGATTATGTGGTTTAGACCTCTTACCGCCTGCATGGACCACGGTCTTGCACGGGCACGGCTTATGCTCATGTGTCACGCCCCGATTTCGGCTAATCGATAATCGTCCTCCGGGCGTGATGCCGTGCACGCGTAGGGCGCGCGTGCACAAGGCCTTAGGCATAAGGATATTCTTTAGAACAATGCAACAGAGTGGACATATAAGATAACACAAGGTTGAGGCATAGAAAAGTTTCTCTTTTATTCATAATGAACATCTTTTTACATCGCTTGACTCAAAAGTATAAAATGCCCCATGGGCTTACAAACTTGGACGCAAAATGAGATAGCCGATCCATACATTATGTTCCTTTACATAGATTCAAAAACACAAAACCACCTTGGGTGCGAGTAAGCACCATCGCCTTAGCGATATTCAGCAACGGAGAGAGTGAAAGGCTTCTAGCTTGAGCCTCCAAAAGTCTTGGCCACGAACCGCCAAGGATCCCAAAAGTCCGGAGAGAACTTCAGCTCCTCGCCGCGTTGCCTTGTGCCGGGGAACCTGCTACAACGAGAGTCAGTACTTCGGAAAGTACTGGTGAAGGCTAGCTGCTCAACTTTACCAAGCTTATGAGATGAGATCTAATGAGTATGCTACAATTATGTTCTTAGGTGAGTTTCTATTCTTGCCTAGTTCAGATTTTATTTAGCAGGTATGCAAGAACAAAATAACATAACTTCACATGCCACCGTTCGGTGACTTTACCTGTACCGTCTGAACCACCTGTACAACTTACCATAGCCTTCCCTGTCACGAAGACATAGTTAGTCTGCACAGTTTAAATATACACAATATCTTTCTTTGTTGTTTAGGAGCCATCATGGGTTTAGTCTGGGCTGGCGGCGACGCTTGCAGCGCGGGTAGCTAGCCCCGCTACAATTCTCCGCTCCCACGACTAAGAAAGTAGATTCCGCCCTGGTCGAAACGGCCCGGTGCCCCGGTAACCGTTCGCAGGAACCTGGATCCCTTGTGCACAAGAATTCCCATGACCATTTCTATGAACCGAACTTCATAGATTTACTTACTAGCGATTTAAAGAACATCATGTACGAAACTGCTTTATTGTACTATCACAATCAACCAACAAGTTATATGAAATAACATACAGCAGTTTATAGAAGAACACTTTGAACTATCAATAAATACCAACCCATTAAACACCCAACGAACATGCATGCATCAATGAATTTATGCAAGGTTTTATATGACAAGCAATGGGTGTTCCAAGCCTACTTCTTTTCTTATCTTGTTATCCAACTTGTTACTTAATTGGTATCGTTTGATTGAATGCACAACTGAGTCAATTTTTATTATGGACGGAGCCCTTGGAAAGAAGGTGCTTATCGAAATAGAGCCACTCACAAGTTGGTTGAATAGGAAGAAGAAGAAGAGATCCCTAAGACTCCGCTCGCGCGTCGTCTACACGATCACCTGCACGCACCAACGGATGATCAATACCTCCTGCTTCGGTCTCCAAGGCTCGATACGAAAATGCGAAATCCTAAGAACGAAAGCAATGAAATCCATTGAAACCGTTCAAGAAAACGCAAGTCATCAAACCAACAAGAAAGCAACCAAGCAGCACGAAAACGGACAAGAAACCAAAGCAACGGAAAGGCCCCTCTCGACTCTGCCGCCGAGTCCATCCTCGAGGCACAATCCATTGTATATGGGACCTGATTCCGAAGAAACCAATCCATAACGAGGAAAGGATCTTAATTCAATCTGTCCCGTTCGGACGGTCGTAAGTATTTCTTGACCGCGCTCCCCAAATAGGGGGAACGGGGCATTACATCATAACCATCCAAAAGAAAGTTTCGTCCCGAAACTTAGGAATAGAACCTACCACTAAGGAATAATGAGGGGAACCTTTCCCTCATATCAGCTTCAAGTTCCCAGGTCGACTCCTCGACCGAGTGGTTCTGCCACAGGACGCGCACTAGCGAGACGGTTCGGTTCCGCAACTGCTTCTCTTTACGATCCAAAACTTGGACAGGCTCCGCCGCGTACGACAAGTCCGCTTGCAGATTCAACTGCCCCAAGTCGACTATGTGGTTCGGGTCGTGTACAAACTTTCTCAGCTGAGAAACGTGAAAAATATCGTGTACATCTGATAGGGCAGGCGGCAAAGCAACTTGATAGGTGACCGGAGTAACCCGTTTGAGAACTTCAAACGGTCCAACAAATCTCGGACTTAGCTTTCCTTTTACTCCGAACCGCATGACTCCGCGCATGGGCGAGACTTTCAAGAACACATGGTCCCCTTCAAAGAATTCAAGGGTGCGACGTCGAGCATCGGCATAACTCTTTTGTCGGCTTTGTGCTGTCTTCAACCGTTCACGAATCAACCGAACCTTTTGGACGGTTTGTTCAACCAGCTCCGGCCCAAGGATTTGCCGTTCTCCGACTTCGTCCCAGCAGATTGGTGACCTACACTTCCGCCCATACAAAGCCTCGTACGGAGCCATCTCGATGCTGGACTGATAACTGTTGTTGTAAGCAAATTCGGCCAGCGGCAGGTAGACGTCCCAACTTGACTTCGAATCGATCACGCAGAGGCGCAACATATCTTCTAGTATCTGATTCACTCGTTCCGTCTGACCATCGGTTTGTGGATGATAGGCTGAGCTGAACTTCAACTTGGTCCCCATCGCCAACTGAAGGCTCTCCCAGAAACGCGAGATGAATCGCCCGTCCCGATCTGATACTATAGAAACTGGCACTCCGTGCAGCCGGACTATCTCGTCAAGGTAGGTCTGGACGAGGCGATCGGCGCTCCAAGTACTTTTGATGGCAATGAAGTGTGCAGACTTGGTTAACCGGTCGACGATAACCCAGATTGCGTCGTTCCCCCGTTGCGTCCTTGGCAGGCCAACAATGAAATCCATGCAGATGTGCTCCCACTTCCATTCCGGAATAGCAAGATTTTGCATCTCCCCGCCCGGCCTCTGATGCTCTGCTTTCACCCTTTGACAAGTTATGCATTGGGACACAAAGAGTGCAACATCTTTCTTCATGCCGTGCCACCAGAAGGTCGTTCGGAGGTTCTTATACATCTTCGTGCTCCCGGGATGGATCATATAGGCTGCGTAATGAGCTTCCGCAAGGATCTCCTTTCTAAGTTCCGAATCATCGGAGACGCATAGCCTTCCTTTCACCCGCAATGCTCCATTTTCATCTACTGCAAAGTCCTTCGCCTTCCCCGCTAGAATCTGCTCGTGCATCTTCCTTAGGAAAGGGTCGTCTTTCTGAGTAGATGTGACCCGCTCTATTAGGTTGGGTACGAATCGCATTTGAGCGACCCGCGCACCACGATATCGAATTCGGAGTTCGATGCCCAACTCTTCTAAGTCCCTTCGTAACCTGCGATCGACTGACAGAGATCCAACGAAGATCCGACTCAAAGCATCCGCTACAACGTTCCCTTTTCCAGGCGTGTAGTCTATTGTCAAGTCGTAATCTTTTATCAATTCTAGCCAACGGCGCTGACGAAGGTTGAGGTCTGTCTGGGTGAATAGGTACTTCAAGCTCTTGTGATCAGTATAAATTCGGCAAGGCACTCCATAAAGGTAGTGTCGCCACAATTTCAGGCCAAAGACAATTGCCGCTAATTCCAGGTCGTGTGTAGGATAATTTTTCTCGTGCTTCTTTAGTTGCCTGGAGGCATAGGCTATCACTCGATCTCGCTGCATAAGTACACACCCCAAGCCTTGCCCGGACGCGTCGCTAAATATTTGGAATCCCGAGATCTCGTCTGGTAGTGCAAGTAACGGGGCAGAGGTGAGGCGATGCTTTAACTCTTTAAACGAAGCTTCGCAGTCGGCGGACCACTCAAATGCGACTCCCTTTTGTGTGAGGCGAGTCAGAGGTAGTGCAAGTTTGGAAAAATCCTTCATGAACCGTCTGTAGTAGCCCGCTAGCCCGAGGAAGCTTCGAATCTCGCTAACGGATGCAGGTCGCTTCCACTCGACAATGGCCTCCACCTTCTTCGGATCGACTGAGATGCCTCCCGCAGAAATGATGTGCCCGAGGAAAGATACACTACTTAGCCAGAATTCACACTTACTCAGTTTAGCATATAGCTGGTTGTCCCGAAGAGTTTGTAGCACGGTCCGCAAGTGCTCTGCATGTTCTTCCTCACTCTTCGAATACACCAAGATATCATCGATGAATACTACTACAAACTTATCGAGATAGGGCCGGAACACAAGGTTCATTAAACTCATAAAGGCAGCGGGTGCATTGGTTAGTCCGAACGGCATCACCAGGAACTCATAATGGCCATAGCGAGTTCGAAAAGCTGACTTTGGCACATCGTCTGGCTTGATCTTTAGTTGGTGATAGCCCGAACGGAGGTCGATTTTAGAGAATACCGTGGCAGCTTGCAACTGATCGAAAAGATCGTCTATTCTTGGAAGAGGATACTGGTTACGAATGGTTGCTTTATTCTATTCTCGATAGTCGATGCAGAGCCGCAACGAGCCATCCTTTTTCTTTACGAATAGTACAGGCGCACCCCACGGAGATACACTAGGCCGAATGTATCCTCGATCTAGCAAGTCTTGCAACTGTACTTTAAGCTCCTTCAATTCTGCCGGGGCCATTCGATACGGCATCTTGGAAATTGGTCGAGTTTCTGGGAACGTGTCTATAGTGAACTCTGTCTCTCGATCGGGCGGCATGCCTGGCAACTCGTCGGGAAACAAATCAGGAAAATCCGCCACAACGGGAGTAGACTCAACGTTTGCGCAATCTTGCCGAGTGTCTCGAACGGACGCTAAGTACCCTTCGCAGCCGGAGTGAATCATCCGTCGAGCAGACATTGCTGAGATCACCATGCAGGTATTCGACGCCTTCGACTCAGGACTGCACGTGAAGAGAAATTCGATCTCGCCGGGCAAACGAAACACGACTTCCTTTTTCGCACAGTCGATTGTAGCTGAACAAGCGCCGAGCCAATCCATTTCCAGAATAAGATCGTAGTCCTTTATGTCTAGAACTATCGCATCTAATGACAATCTCCGTCCCCCGATGCAAATGTTACCTTCATGACAGACTAAGCGAGCCGATAAATCTACGCCCGAAGGAGTGCTAACACTTAGGTTTAAGCCTAGCGGTGTCATAGGGAATGTGTGTTCGGCGGCAAAATCCGCCGAAATGAAGCTATATGTTGCACCAGAATCAAACAATACTCGAGCAGGTACATTATTAAAAAGTAATATACCTGACACCGTCGTGTTCGATGCAAGTGCCTCATCCCGAGTCAAAGCATAGACTCGTCCCTGAGCGTTTTGCGGTGCCTGGTTCGCTCGTTGAGTTTGCCCCTGACCCTGAGCTGAGTCATTATTCTGCTGCGGACGGTGTGAAGATGGATCGTTGGAACGGGTTGGACAATTACGAGCAATGTGGCCCATCTTACCACAACTGAAACATCCTCCTTTGCTCGCGCGACATTCGCTGACGTGGTGTCCTGGCTTGCGGCAGTAGGCACAATTTTGTCCTTGCCTCTTTCCTTGATTCGAGTCTTGGGAGCCGCCGTTGTTGTTGTGGCGCTTATGCGCGTTGTTTCCTCCTGTGTTGGCAGGACGCTTGTGATTGTAATTTTGCACAGCGCCGGTGCGAACTGGAGGATACTGCGACTCTAGGGACAGTGCATGATTCAAGGACTCCCGCATGGTACGATATTGAGTCACTACGACGTGAGCACGGATAGAAGGTCGTAGTCCGAGCTCGAACTTTCGTGCACGACTTTCGGCATCGGCGAGCTGAGACTTGGCAAATTTTGCAAGTCAGTTGAACTCTGAAGCGTATTGACGCACCGTCATGTCTCCCTGCTTCAGTAGCGCAAACTCGTCTTCCTTTTCGCGACGGACGGCGGGTGGAAGGTATTCCTCCACGAAGGCCTTGCGAAACACGGACCAGGAGATAGCCGTTGTGCCACCTTCACTCAAAATAGCTTGTTTGTGCACATCCCACCAATCATGTGCATTTTGTCGAAGCTGAAGCTGGGCACACGCCACTTTCTTGGTCTCGTCTAGGCACAGCGCTTCAAAGTGGTCCTCCAACTCGACCAGCCAGTCCATTGCTAAGGAAGGGTCCTCGGTGCCTTTAAACGTAGCACGGCACATCTTCTTAAATTCTGATATCGACACGATTGACCCATTCTCGCCTGAGGGTAAGGTACCCTGGGAATTCTGCGGTCCGGTGGCTTCAGCAACTATAGGCACGGTTGCGGGGGAGGATGCAGAATGATTGTTGGCGACCATATTCGTCACCATTGTTTGCAGACTATTCATCTGCTTCTGTTGTGTATCCGCCTGAAATCGCTGCGCCACGAATTGAGCCTCGATCCGTGACTCGAACTGACTCTGCCGTAGTTCAGCTTGCTTCTGCTGCGTCTCCATCAAACGCATCATTCGCTCGAACGGATCGGCAGAGGGTGCGGCAGCTGGACTCCCAGAGCTGCCCGAGGTGCCTGAACTACTCGCTTGCACTTGCGCCACCATCTGCGCTTGTGCACCCGGCTCGGAAGTCTTTCCTTGAAAGGAAAGTAACTTGTATTAGTCTCAAGGTATATTATGGACTCACTGTATGGAACGTATCTCATTTTGGCCAAGCGAATTCAAGGGTCTACTCGGAAGGAACAAGGTCCTCTTTAGAAATTTTCTTTGTGAGATCAAAGGATCTGAAGCATGCTCTGATACCAATATGTCACGCCCCGATTTTGGCTAATCGATAATCGTCCCCCGGGCGTGATGCCGTGCACGCGTAGGGCGCGCGTGCACAAGGCCTTAGGCATAAGGATATTCTTTAGAACAATGCAACAGAGTGGACATATAAGATAACACAAGGTTGAGGCATAGAAAAGTTTCTCTTTTATTCATAATGAACATCTTTTTACATCGCTTGACTCAAAAGTATAAAATGCCCCATGGGCTTACAAACTTGGACGCAAAATGAGATAGCCGATCCATACATTATGTTCCTTTACATAGATTCAAAAACACAAAACCACCTTGGGTGCGAGTAAGCACCATCGCCTTAGCGATATTCAGCAACGGAGAGAGTGAAAGGCTTCTAGCTTGAGCCTCCAAAAGTCTTGGCCACGAACCGCCAAGGATCCCAAAAGTCCGGAGAGAACTTCAGCTCCTCGCCGCGTTGCCTTGCGCCGGGAAACCTGCTACAACGAGGGTCAGTACTTCGGAAAGTACTGGTGAAGGCTAGCTGCTCAACTTTACCAAGCTCATGAGATGAGATCTAATGAGTATGCTACAATTATGTTCTTAGGTGGGTTTCTATTCTTGCCTAGTTCAGATTTCATTTAGCAGGTATGCAAGAACAAAATAACATAACTTCACATGCCACCGTTCGGTGACTTTACCTGTACCGTCTGAACCACCTGTACAACTTACCATAGCCTTCCCTGTCACGAAGACATAGTTAGTCTGCACAGTTTAAATATACACAATATCTTTCTTTGTTGTTTAGGAGCCATCATGGGTTTAGTCTGGGCTGGCGGCGACGCTTGCAGCGCGGGTAGCTAGCCCCGCTACAATTCTCCGCTCCCACGACTAAGAAAGTAGATTCCGTCCGGGTCAAAACGGCCCGGTGCCCCGGTAACCGTTCGCAGGAACCTGGATCCCTTGTGCACAAGAATTCCCATGACCATTTCTATGAACCGAACTTCATAGATTTACTTACTAGCGATTTAAAGAACATCATGTACGAAACTGCTTTACTGTACTATCACAATCAACCAACAAGTTATATGAAATAACATGCAGCAGTTTATAGAAGAACACTTTGAACTATCAATAAATACCAACCCATTAAACACCCAACGAACATGCATGCATCAATGAATTTATGCAAGGTTTTATATGACAAGCAATGGGTGTTCCAAGCCTACTTCTTTTCTTATCTTGTTATCCAACTTGTTACTTAATTGGTATCGTTTGATTGAATGCACAACTGAGTCAATTTTTATTATGGACGGAGCCCTTGGAAAGAAGGTGCTTATCGAAATAGAGCCACTCACAAGTTGGTTGAATAGGAAGAAGAAGAAGAGATCCCTAAGACTCCGCTCGCGCGTCGTCTACACGATCACCTGCACGCACCAACGGATGATCAATACCTCCTGCTTCGGTCTCCAAGGCTCGATACGAAAATGCGAAATCCTAAGAACGAAAGCAATGAAATCCATTGAAACCGTTCAAGAAAACGCAAGTCATCAAACCAACAAGAAAGCGACCAAGCGGCACGAAAACGGACAAGAAACCAACGCAACGGAAAGGCCCCTCTCGACTCTGCCGCCGAGTTCATCCTCGAGGCATAATCCATTGTATATGGGACCTGATTCCGAAGAAACCAATCCATAACGAGGAAAGGATCTTAATTCAATCTGTCCCGTTCGGACGGTCGTAAGTATTTCTTGGCCGCGCTCCCCGAATAGGGGGAACGGGGCATTACATCATAACCATCCAAAAGAAAGTTTCGTCCCGAAACTTAGGAATAGAACCTACCACTAAGGAATAATGAGGGGAACCTTTCCCTCATATCAGCTTCAAGTTCCCAGGTCGACTCCTCGACCGAGTGGTTCTGCCACAGGACGCGCACTAGCGAGACGGTTCGGTTCCGCAACTGCTTCTCTTTACGATCCAAAACTTGGACAGGCTCCGCCGCGTACGACAAGTCCGCTTGCAGATTCAACTGCCCCAAGTCGACTATGTGGTTCGGGTCGTGTACAAACTTTCTCAGTTGAGAAACGTAAAAAATATCGTGTACATCTGATAGGGCAGGCGGCAAAGCAACTTGATAGGTGACCGGAGTAACCCGTTTGAGAACTTCAAACGGTCCAACAAATCTCGGACTTAGCTTTCCTTTTACTCCGAACCGCATGACTCCGCGCATAGGCGAGACTTTCAAGAACACATGGTCCCCTTCAAAGAATTCAAGGGGGCGACGTCGAGCATCGGCATAACTCTTTTGTCGGCTTTGTGCTGTCTTCAACCGTTCACGAATCAACCGAACCTTTTGGACGGTTTGTTCAACCAGCTCCGGCCCAAGGATTTGTCGTTCTCCGACTTCGTCCCAGCAGATTGGTGACCTACACTTCCGCCCATACAAAGCCTCGTACGGAGCCATCTCGATGCTGGACTGATAACTGTTGTTGTATGCAAATTCGGCCAGCGGCAGGTAGACGTCCCAACTTGACTTCGAATCGATCACGCAGAGGCGCAACATGTCTTCTAGTATCTGATTCACTCGTTCCGTCTGACCATCGGTTTGTGGATGATAGGCTGAGCTGAACTTCAACTTGGTCCCCATCGCCAACTGAAGGCTCTCCCAGAAACGCGAGATGAATCGCCCGTCCCGATCTGATACTATAGAAACTGGCACTCCATGCAGCCGGACTATCTCGTCAAGGTAGGTCTGGGCGAGGCGATCGGCGCTCCAAGTACTTTTGATGGCAATGAAGTGTGCAGACTTGGTTAACCGGTCGACGATAACCCAGATTGCGTCGTTCCCCCGTTGCGTCCTTGGCAGGCCAACAATGAAATCCATGCAGATGTGCTCCCACTTCCATTCCGGAATAGCAAGATTTTGCATCTCCCCGCCCGGCCTCTGATGCTCTGCTTTCACCCTTTGACAAGTTATGCATTGGGACACAAAGAGTGCAACATCTTTCTTCATGCCGTGCCACCAGAAGGTCGTTCGGAGGTTCTTATACATCTTCGTGCTCCCGGGATGGATCATATAGGCTGCGTAATGAGCTTCCGCAAGGATCTCCTTTCTAAGTTCCGAATCATCGGAGACGCATAGCCTTCCTTTCACCCGCAACGCTCCATTTTCATCTACTGCAAAGTCCTTCGCCTTCTCCGCTAGAATCTGCTCGTGCATCTTCCTTAGGAAAGGGTCGTCTTTCTGAGTAGATGTGACCCGCTCTATTAGGTTGGGTACGAATCGCATTTGAGCGACCCGCGCACCACGATATCGAATTCGGAGTTCGATGCCCAACTCTTCTAAGTCCCTTCGTAACCTGCGATCGACTGACAGAGATCCAACGAAGATCCGACTCAAAGCATCCGCTACAACGTTCCCTTTTCCAGGCGTGTAGTCTATTGTCAAGTCGTAATCTTTTATCAATTCTAGCCAACGGCGCTGACGAAGGTTGAGGTCTGTCTGGGTGAATAGGTACTTCAAGCTCTTGTGATCAGTATAAATTCGGCAAGGCACTCCATAAAGGTAGTGTCGCCACAATTTCAGGCCAAAGACAATTGCCGCTAATTCCAGGTCGTGTGTAGGATAATTTTTCTCGTGCTTCTTTAGTTGCCTGGAGGCATAGGCTATCACTCGATCTCGCTGCATAAGTACACACCCCAAGCCTTGCCCGGACGCGTCGCTAAATATTTGGAATCCCGAGATCTCGTCTGGTAGTGCAAGTAACGGGGCAGAGGTGAGACGATGCTTTAACTCTTTAAACGAAGCTTCGCAGTCGGCGGACCACTCAAATGCGACTCCCTTTTGTGTGAGGCGAGTCAGAGGTAGTGCAAGTTTGGAAAAATCCTTCACGAACCGTCTGTAGTAGCCCGCTAGCCCGAGGAAGCTTCGAATCTCGCTAACGGATGCAGGTCGCTTCCACTCGACAATGGCCTCCACCTTCTTCGGATCGACTGAGATGCCTCCCGCAGAAATGATGTGCCCGAGGAAAGATACACTACTTAGCCAGAATTCACACTTACTCAGTTTAGCATATAGCTGGTTGTCCCGAAGAGTTTGTAGCACGGTCCGCAAGTGCTCTGCATGTTCTTCCTCACTCTTCGAATACACCAAGATATCATCGATGAATACTACTACAAACTTATCGAGATAGGGCCGGAACACAAGGTTCATTAAACTCATAAAGGCAGCGGGTGCATTGGTTAGTCCGAACGGCATCACCAGGAACTCATAATGGCCATAGCGAGTTCGAAAAGCTGACTTTGGCACATCGTCTGGCTTGATCTTTAGTTGGTGATAGCCCGAACGGAGGTCGATTTTAGAGAATACCGTGGCAGCTTGCAACTGATCGAAAAGATCGTCTATTCTTGGAAGAGGATACTGGTTACGAATGGTTGCTTTATTCAATTCTCGATAGTCGATGCAGAGCCGCAACGAGCCATCCTTTTTCTTTACGAATAGTACAGGCGCACCCCACGGAGATACACTAGGCCGAATGTATCCTCGATCTAGCAAGTCTTGCAACTGTACTTTAAGCTCCTTCAATTCTGCCGGGGCCATTCGATACGGCATCTTGGAAATTGGTCGAGTTTCTGGGAACGTGTCTATAGTGAACTCTGTCTCTCGATCGGGCGGCATGCCTGGCAACTCGTCGGGAAACAAATCAGGAAAATCCGCCACAACGGGAGTAGACTCAACGTTTGCGCAATCTTGCCGAGTGTCTCGAACGGACGCTAAGTACCCTTCGCAGCCGGAGTGAATCATCCGTCGAGCAGACATTGCTGAGATCACCATGCAGGTATTCGACGCCTTCGACTCAGGACTGCACGTGAAGAGAAATTCGATCTCGCCGGGCAAACGAAACACGACTTCCTTTTTCGCACAGTCGATTGTAGCTGAACAAGCGCCGAGCCAATCCATTTCCAGAATAAGATCGTAGTCCTTTATGTCTAGAACTATCGCATCTAATGACAATCTCCGTCCCCCGATGCAAATGTTACCTTCATGACAGACTAAGCGAGCCGATAAATCTACGCCCGAAGGAGTGCTAACACTTAGGTTTAAGCCTAGCGGTGTCATAGGGAATGTGTGTTCGGCGGCAAAATCCGCCGAAATGAAGCTATATGTTGCACCAGAATCAAACAATACTCGAGCAGGTACATTATTAAAAAGTAATATACCTGACACCGTCGTGTTCGATGCAAGTGCCTCATCCCGAGTCAAAGCATAGACTCGTCCCTGAGCGTTTTGCGGTGCCTGGTTCGCTCGTTGAGTTTGCCCCTGACCCTGAGCTGAGTCATTATTCTGCTGCGGACGGTGTGAAGATGGATCGTTGGAACGGGTTGGACAATTACGAGCAATGTGGCCCATCTTACCACAACTGAAACATCCTCCTTTGCTCGCGCGACATTCGCTGACGTGGTGTCCTGGCTTGCGGCAGTAGGCACAATTTTGTCCTTGCCTCTTTCCTTGATTCGAGTCTTGGGAGCCGCCGTTGTTGTTGTGGCGCTTATGCGCGTTGTTTCCTCCTGTGTTGGCAGGACGCTTGTGATTGTAATTTTGCACAGCGCCGGTGCGAACTGGAGGATACTGCGACTCTAGGGACAGTGCATGATTCAAGGACTCCCGCATGGTACGATATTGAGTCACTACGACGTGAGCACGGATAGAAGGTCGTAGTCCGAGCTCGAACTTTCGTGCACGACTTTCGGCATCGGCGAGCTGAGACTTGGCAAATTTTGCAAGTCAGTTGAACTCTGAAGCGTATTGACGCACCGTCATGTCTCCCTGCTTCAGTAGCGCAAACTCGTCTTCCTTTTCGCGACGGACGGCGGGTGGAAGGTATTCCTCCACGAAGGCCTTGCGAAACACGGACCAGGAGATAGCCGTTGTGCCACCTTCACTCAAAATAGCTTGTTTGTGCACATCCCACCAATCATGTGCATTTTGTCGAAGCTGAAGCTGGGCACACGCCACTTTCTTGGTCTCGTCTAGGCACAGCGCTTCAAAGTGGTCCTCCAACTCGACCAGCCAGTCCATTGCTAAGGAAGGGTCCTCGGTGCCTTTAAACGTAGCACGGCACATCTTCTTAAATTCTGATATCGACACGATTGACCCATTCTCGCCTGAGGGTAAGGTACCCTGGGAATTCTGCGGTCCGGTGGCTTCAGCAACTATAGGCACGGTTGCGGGGGAGGATGCAGAATGATTGTTGGCGACCATATTCGTCACCATTGTTTGCAGACTATTCATCTGCTTCTGTTGTGTATCCGCCTGAAATCGCTGCGCCACGAATTGAGCCTCGATCCGTGACTCGAACTGACTCTGCCGTAGTTCAGCTTGCTTCTGCTGCGTCTCCATCAAACGCATCATTCGCTCGAACGGATCGGCAGAGGGTGCGGCAGCTGGACTCCCAGAGCTGCCCGAGGTGCCTGAACTACTCGCTTGCACTTGCGCCACCATCTGCGCTTGTGCACCCGGCTCGGAAGTCTTTCCTTGAAAGGAAAGTAACTTGTATTAGTCTCAAGGTATATTATGGACTCACTGTATGGAACGTATCTCATTTTGGCCAAGCGAATTCAAGGGTCTACTCGGAAGGAACAAGGTCCTCTTTAGAAATTTTCTTTGTGAGATCAAAGGATCTGAAGCATGCTCTGATACCAATATGTCACGCCCCGATTTTGGCTAATCGATAATCGTCCCCCGGGCGTGATGCCGTGCACGCGTAGGGCGCGCGTGCACAAGGCCTTAGGCATAAGGATATTCTTTAGAACAATGCAACAGAGTGGACATATAAGATAACACAAGGTTGAGGCATAGAAAAGTTTCTCTTTTATTCATAATGAACATCTTTTTACATCGCTTGACTCAAAAGTATAAAATGCCCCATGGGCTTACAAACTTGGACGCAAAATGAGATAGCCGATCCATACATTATGTTCCTTTACATAGATTCAAAAACACAAAACCACCTTGGGTGCGAGTAAGCACCATCGCCTTAGCGATATTCAGCAACGGAGAGAGTGAAAGGCTTCTAGCTTGAGCCTCCAAAAGTCTTGGCCACGAACCGCCAAGGATCCCAAAAGTCCGGAGAGAACTTCAGCTCCTCGCCGCGTTGCCTTGCGCCGGGGAACCTGCTACAACGAGGGTCAGTACTTCGGAAAGTACTGGTGAAGGCTAGCTGCTCAACTTTACCAAGCTCATGAGATAAGATCTAATGAGTATGCTACAATTATGTTCTTAGGTGGGTTTCTATTCTTGCCTAGTTCAGATTTCATTTAGCAGGTATGCAAGAACAAAATAACATAACTTCACATGCCACCGTTCGGTGACTTTACCTGTACCGTCTGAACCACCTGTACAACTTACCATAGCCTTCCCTGTCACGAAGACATAGTTAGTCTGCACAGTTTAAATATACACAATATCTTTCTTTGTTGTTTAGGAGCCATCATGGGTTTAGTCTGGGCTGGCGGCGACGCTTGCAGCGCGGGTAGCTAGCCCCGCTACAATTTCCCGCTCCCACGACTAAGAAAGTAGATTCCGCCCGGGTCGAAACGGCCCGGTGCCCCGGTAACCGTTCGCAGGAACCTGGATCCCTTGTGCACAAGAATTCCCATGACCATTTCTATGAACCGAACTTCATAGATTTACTTACTAGCGATTTAAAGAACATCATGTACGAAACTGCTTTACTGTACTATCACAATCAACCAACAAGTTATATGAAATAACATACAGCAGTTTATAGAAGAACACTTTGAACTATCAATAAATACCAACCCATTAAACACCCAACGAACATGCATGCATCAATGAATTTATGCAAGGTTTTATATGACAAGCAATGGGTGTTCCAAGCCTACTTCTTTTCTTATCTTGTTATCCAACTTGTTACTTAATTGGTATCGTTTGATTGAATGCAAAACTGAGTCAATTTTTATTATGGACGGAGCCCTTGGAAAGAAGGTGCTTATCGAAATAGAGCCACTCACAAGTTGGTTGAATAGGAAGAAGAAGGAGAGATCCCTAAGACTCCGCTCGCGCGTCGTCTACACGATCACCTGCACGCACCAACGGATGATCAATACCTCCTGCTTCGGTCTCCAAGGCTCGATACGAAAATGCGAAATCCTAAGAACGAAAGCAATGAAATCCATTGAAACCGTTCAAGAAAACGCAAGTCATCAAACCAACAAGAAAGCAACCAAGCGGCACAAAAACGGACAAGAAACCAACGCAACGGAAAGGCCCCTCTCGACTCTGCCGCCGAGTCCATCCTCGAGGCACAATCCATTGTATATGGGACCTGATTCCGAAGAAACCAATCCATAACGAGGAAAGGATCTTAATTCAATCTGTCCCGTTCGGACGGTCGTAAGTATTTCTTGGCCGCGCTCCCCGAATAGGGGGAACGGGGCATTACATCATGCGGCATCACGTCCAGATGAGTCAAGCGATCGTCCCGTGGGAGCGCTGACGCGGTGATTCGTGCCTAGCGGGGACGACCGATTGCCTGCGGGAGATCGGGGGCGTGGCATATTGGTATCAGAGCATGGCTTTACGCCTTTGGACTTCGTTTCGATTTTCTCAATTTTGAAAGCTCGTTCGTGGGTTATGTGCATACGCTCTCTCTCAATGTCCCATCGGAATATTCCAAACAGTGAGTCTAAATACTTTAAAAAAGTTGTATGTGAATAATAATGATTGCTTGTACGAAATTGTTATGCGAAGGCCTTTGTGCCAACTTGTGTTAGGCTTTGTGGGAATATACTCGTGCTAAAAATTGCAAGTTATGTGCAAACTCGAATACCTATACGTGATTACCCAACTAGTTAGTGTGCGAAATAGAATATCGTTCAAGCGGTTAGATATGCACACAACCTTTCGTCTAAGTTATGTTGAGTATCGGGCGCCAAGAGCCTTTTGGTGCAAGCTAGTTACAAACGAGAATGGAATATCGTTCAGATAAGAAATA
Organism: Iris macrosiphon; assembly: GCA_036927795.1. Taxonomy (NCBI): domain Eukaryota; kingdom Viridiplantae; phylum Streptophyta; class Magnoliopsida; order Asparagales; family Iridaceae; genus Iris; species Iris macrosiphon. Next base: position 174,870,412 of record JAYESA010000012.1, on the reverse strand, counting down.
AGTCAGACTTAGAATGGCAATCGATAGAAACATTATTAGATTATCGCTTAGACGAACATAGAGAATCGTGCTTGGATTTTGGAAAATAGCTCGAATGGTATTTCGTGTCGGCAGATACAAATCAGATATAGTTTACTTGGATGACTATCAGGGATATATATATATATATATATATATATATATATATATATATATATATATATATATATATATATATATATATACGAGACTAAGATTTTATTAGACGATACCTAAGTATCGTGCAGGAATTCTAAGGAACGACTTGGTGAATATACTAGCAATTGATGCGAACATCGATTGAGGATTTAATTGGGTGACTCGATTCCGAGTGGTGTATGGATCATTTAGAAATGTCCAAACAGATTCATAGGTCTCGTGCGATAGTTGGATTGAGGGATTTGAGAATATCTTGAATAAGTGATAAGGCTTATATCGAATAGGGATTCACAAAAATAAAAATCGATATCTTGGTTAAAGCGAACTTGTTGAAAACTTGGAGGATCGTGCGAGCGATTTTGGATTAAAACAAATGGATTGAACTTGAATAAAATACAATATCGCTCGAATAGAAGTTAGTCCGAGAATGAATATTGTGGTTCGATGAAAGAGATAAGCGATAACAGATTCGACTTGGAGTTTGGAAGAACGATCACAAAATCTAGTTCAAAAAGTTAACCTTCGAAATAAGTCACAAAGAGAATGATTGTCCTGCGGGAGCGCCGGCGTGGTGATTTCACGTACGGCGGGGATAATCGAACTCACGAGAACATGTTCGGTGATTAATCCAAATGAACTCGATGAATAGAACGTATCAAAAATGGAATAGACTTGGGCTTGAATATTTGAAACTAGTTGCTTGAGGAATGTTATAAGTAGACTATGGATTTACCGAACGGTAACATTAAAGTTGGATGATTTTGCTAGACGAATTATAATCACTGCATGAACGAACATGACTTGATGGATTTTATATATAACTTGGATGGAGCAAAATAAAATGATAAGGTGTCTCAATCGTTTCGATGATAACCATAATGCTTGACGTTTTTGTCTTGTGCGAGTGTAACTCTATGTTCGTACATTCGTCATGCCCGGATTAGGAAGATTATCCAGCGGGAGCGTTGGCGTGGTGATCTCACGTCCAACGAGGGTGATCGAACTTGCTGGAGACTGGAGCGTGACAAATGATGGATCGTCTTGACTTTTGGTTCGACACGATAAGACGAATTTGGAATGCAAGTGATAGGAAGTATTCAAGGGATAAGTTAGCCTATAACCTGAAGTAAATCACGCTTGATGGTTTCATGAACGGATACGTCAATCATGTTGGACGACTTGGAGTTATAAACAAAGGTTTAGAATTGAATCTTGGCTTGGTGGTCTTGACTTGGAATGGATAGGAATTCTGTCAAAACATGTTTAGGAGATAGACTATTCAAATCATTAGGTTTGTCCTGCAACTTGGATATATCATGGATTGCCTGAACGAACTCGACCCCCGTACAAACGAACATGCTAATGAGAGTAGGATGATCTGTGCTCGATGTTTAGAAATATGAGTGAAACGAGCTTGGGTAGAATAACCCGTACAAAACGAACAATAGTTTGACCTTAGAAATTGGGGCGAGCATCGTGCGACAAAATTGCACGATGAATCGTGTGCTTGAACTTGTACCTATGACCTTGTGAGCTGACCTAGCAATTAGGCAGACGACCATGTGCCAAGTGAAGAAACAATGTGACCGACTTTAGCATATTGCTTACACAAAGTTATAAAACTGGGGCAGCCAGACTTATAGTTAGACTGGGAACGAGCGCATGTGTTGGATCGTCCGAGGAAGCGATAGCCGTACCTCATCCCCAGGACCCGAAAATCTAGAGTCTATGCCTTGAGCCGTATCGAGTTTGCTTTGAGCTACTTTTATATAAATTGATGTAATGTATGGAACGATGTCATTGTAATCGAGAGAAGAGAGCGTGAGCGAATTGTAATCTCGGTCGAGCGCCGCTTGTAACACATCTTGATTATCAATAAAGAGCTTGTTTCCTTATGCCATTGTGTTCTTTATTTTTCTACAATATTGTGCCACTGCTCCCTGTAAACCCCCTGAATTTTCAAATTATTAAATTTTGGATTTTTCCCAATTTTCTGAAATTTTCTGGGAATTTTCTGTAATTAAAATCAAGGTTTTTAATTAATAAATGATTTTTAATTGGCAATAAATAATACTAAAATATCATGAAAATAACATTTTTGGGTGTAAAATGAAAAATTGGACTTAGGGTAATTTTTTTGGATTTTTCTGGGCCTCAGACCTATTTTTAAATGCCTGAAAACTATTTAATTAATTAATTAATTAATTATCTATTTACTTAATTATTTATTTATTATTTATTTTATTTTATTTTTCATTTTATTTTCTTTTCTTTGGGCCGGCCCGGCCCAATGGACCGACCCGTTAGCTTCCTGGCCCAGCCCAACCCGCTACCGGGTCGGGTCGGGTCAGACAGACCCGACCCGCGTGCCGCCCGACCCGGGCGACCGGTTCCCCGTCTCTCCCTCGCCTCCGCGTCGCGCGCCGCGTCCGCCGCGCCCTCCCCCGCACCGGCCGGCCACCTCCCCCCCACGGCCCGCCTTCCGCGGCCACGAGCCGCCCCGGCACCGCCTATAAAACCCTCACCCTTTCTCCTCCTCCGCCTCACCACCTAGCCCTAGCCCCCTCCGCCGCTGCTCGCCTCCGCTCGCCCTCGCCGCCGTGAGCCGCCCAGCGCCTTCCTCCCCCTCGGCGCCGCCCGCCGTCTCCTCCCGCAGAACCGCAGCAGCAGCACGAGCAGCCCCCACCGCCGCTGCCGGCCGCCCCGAGCCACCGCCGCCCCCGTGAACGACGCGCCGCTCCTCGGCGAACAGTCCTCCGCCCTCGCCGGCCGCCCAGCAGCCGCCCTCCGCCGTCCACGGCCGTTCTCCGACGAAAACCCTAACCCTAGCCCTAATTTTGGATTCCGTGTCAGACACGACACGGACACGACTCGACCCTGATTTTTGGGTCCCCTTCAGGTACGTGTAACTTTCGCCTCGTAGCTCCGTTTCCATTTCCGCAAATTACGTTGTGAAGCCTGTATGACCCTCTCGGTGTCCGGACAAACTGTTCGGGACATCGCGCCCTGTGGTGATCGCACACCGCGATCCAAAAACAGGAAAAACCAGACCCTGTTTCACCCCGGAACTGAGTCCGCCCCGCCAAACGGGACGACTTGGTCGCGTGCGGTCTTCACAGATACGTACGCATCGTCGATACGGACGTGTGAGTTTTCGTGGAAGCTGATTCGGGTGTGCGTGCACACCGGAATCAACGCGTATCCGCGGACATCGCCCCGTATCCGCCTTTTCTGTAATTCACCCTAACTTCGTGCACACTAGTCAGATCGAGACGAAACTTGCGCCATCGGACTCGTAGCGATACGCTGGTCCTGTGGGTCAAGTTTGGTTCGATTCTGAGAACGTTGACGAAATCGCGTGTCGTGGGCCCCACAAGCCCCGCTCGACGGGCGATTTTGTGTTCGGCTCATCGGAATCCAAATCTGGAAGTTCCGTTGGGTTCGTATCAGCGTTCCTGACCTGTTGACACTAAGTTTGGTGAATTTGGAGACCTTTGACCCGGACGCGTTTTTCGGTGCAAAGCGGGCCCACCGGCGGACCCCGTTTTGACCCGAAACTGTCGTTTTTGCCCTTGTCTCCAAATTGGACCCAAGGACAGGCGTTTCTAGCTATTTGATATCTTCTGAGAGTGATGGTAATGTCTATTTCAGCTTTTGGACTCATCTCTGGATTTTTCCCCAAGAACCCAATTAATCAGATCCAAACAACAGGCAAGTACCTGCACCTCAAGTTAATCTTTATATATTGTGATAATTAATTCCCTGTCTTACACGTACCCTTGATGATTACACATCGTGTTAGAAATGTTGAATTTCATGTCTTGAATATTGGTAGTTCCTGTCTTATTTTTCATGTCGGGTGGGAGAATACTAGGAGGCATGTAGATTACCCTTTTCCCTGTCGTGACTGCTAGCTTTTGGTACGCGACTGTACCATCAGCCTGATACTCGATTATTCCTGACTGCTAGCCGCCTATGGCGTGCCTGATTAGCCTTATAAACCCCTACATGCCAACTATGTATTCTAAAAACAAACACAAGTACACACATATAGTTTCTGGTTATTTCTTGCTGGCTATTGTAGTTTCATTTCCTGTTTCATTTATTTCTGTTTCTCATATTCCTGTTTGCAGTTAACTCTGAGATAATAATGTTCTGTTAATGCTGTTTCTCAACATGATAGCCAATATTTAATTGTCATAAAATATTTAGTTTAACCTTGTTGTGCACTGTGTACTTTGCTCCTTTCCTGACTGGATCTGTTGATTTAGGCGATGATGAGGATCTTGCCCCTACTTATTATGGTCCCTATGAGGGGACTGATGATACCTATGAGGAACCAGAACCCACCCAGGAGACCCCTGCTGCTGAGTAGCTAGTAGTAGCTATCTTTCATTTCTATTTCTCATCTTATTTATCGGGTTTGCCCCCGATTTCAATATTGAAATCCTGTATTAAAACATTTGAATCTGTTGTCACATTTATTTTCAGTTGCAATCTTAAGTTTCATTTCTCCTTATTATCTTGCCTATGTTGTTGTGAATGAGCTAGTTAGTAATTATGGATTGACCTAGACAGCGTACTACCGCCGACTCTGCGGCGTAGGCTGGACGTACCCACGCACTCGTGCCCGAACTTCCGGGTGCGGGTCGTGACACATTTTTATGGTGGCCCATGCAAGTCCTATCCTAAAATAGGGTAATACCCTAGGACAGGGTATGGAATAAAATTGAGGATTCTAGGAAAAGCTCATTCACAGTATAGCGTCCTTATTTCAATTCTTGATATCATTGCTGCTCAATTTTTTCTATCGCCTTTGATTTCCAAGTATTCTATTCTGATCTTCCTATCCCTTAATCTTTCAGAATGGTCCAGACCAGGAACACAGTAGGAGGCACATCAGAACCAGCTGAGCAGAATGTGCCCGAGACTCTTGCCCTCCCTCCGCCTCCATCTGTTCCGGCAGTTACTCTAGATGGGGCACAGCTACTAGGAGTGTTCCAGGGATTGGTGGAATCCCAGAAAGAACAGACGGCACTTCTGCGGACCAGCCTCTCAGAAGCTCTTAAGCCCCAGGAGTCGTCACTCAAGAGGCCAGGGAGTGCCAAAGACTTCAAGAATCTAAGACCCCTGGAATTTTACGGAACTGAGGGCATTCTCTATGCCGATGAATGGATAGAGAATGTCGAGAGACTCCTGAAGACTGCCTGGGTCCCTGATGACCTCAAATTGGAGTCCGCAAGCCTGCAACTGTTCGACATTGCTCGAACCTGGTTCAGAGACGAACCCCAACTATCTGCTCCTGACATCACCTGGGAGGACTTCAAGAGGCTATTCAAGGAGAAATTCTACCCCGAAGTGGCTCGGGAAGCTCTCGAAAGCCAATTCGAGAGACTGGAACAAGGTAACCTGTCTGTTGATGAATATACTGCCGAATTTAGCAGGTTAAGCCATTTTGCGGAGTACATGGTGCGTACCCCGGAGGACAGAGCCCGTAGATTCAAGAAGGGGCTGTCTCCGGATATTCGCCTTGCTGTCACCACCAGCCGAGCTCGTACCTATGAAGAAATCCTGAGCGTGGCACAAGGCGTAGAGAGAGATATGGAGCATAAACTGAAGCGGGAAAGAGATACCGGAAATGCAGGACCCAACAAACGTCCTTTTCAACAACAGCAACAACAGCAGAGGGCCCCGCAGCAAACTCAGCGTCCTCTCCCTCGAGCTCCAGCACCCTAACCCCAGGCTCAAAGACAGAACCAACAAGCTGCCCCTTGTGGCTATTGCCAAAAATCAGGTCATACTTGGCAAGTCTGCAGGAAGAGGCTAGGTGCCTGCCTCTACTGCGGCTCGGCAGCGCATCAAATGAGGGACTGTCCAGCTGCTCAAGAACGCCCAGCTGCACCAAAGGCTCCAGCCCAGACCAGGGCCCCAGCAGTACAACAAAGGGGACCCCCGCTTCCGACACAACAACAACGCTTTGCTCAGCACCAGCAGCAACAGAGGGGTGCACCGCAGCAAGGCCGTGCTTATGCAATGACTCTGGAAGAAGCTGAGGCCACAGCAGACGTGATTACAGGTTCTGTGCTTATAAATTCAATACCAGCTATTACTTTATTTGACTCTGGAGCTTCTCATTCATTCATGTCAGTAGATTTCCTTATGAAGCATAGCTTAACCACTAAACCCCTTAGGAATTGTTATAAGATCATTACCGGTGGAGGAATCATCCCGGTTAGTGATGCCTGTAACAATTGTCCTATTACATTATGTGGAAGAGAACTGTATGCTAGACTACTTGTAATGCCAGTGCCCAGTTTTGACATTATACTGGGTATGGATTGGTTAAGTCAACATCATGCCACAATAGACTGCCACAGAGGTAGTGTAATCTTCAGGCCACCTGACAAGCCAGAATTTGAATTTGCTAGAGGTTCTAGAGAAATGGGTAATAACAAAATTTGTGGAGCCCTAATAACAGAAGAAGTGCCACTACCTATCATCTCTGAATACCTTGATGTCTTCCCTGAAGATCTCCCAGGCCTACCCCCAGACCGAGAAGTTAAATTCTCTATTGACCTAGTGCCAGGAGCAGCACCAGTATCTCAAAATCCCTACAGAATTAACAAGAAGGAGATAATAGAACTAAATGAGCAAATCAAAGAACTAGAAGACAAATGCTTCATTAGGTCTAGTGTCTCACCCTGGGGAGCTCCAGTATTATTTGTGCCCAAGAAGGACGGAACATCCCGAATGTGTATTGACTATAGGGCCTTGAATGCCTTGACAATTAAGAATAAGTATTCCCTGCCCAGGATAGATGACTTATTTGATCAGTTGAGTGGAGCTCGGGTCTTTTCCAAGATTGATTTAAGGTCTGGTTACCACCAAGTAAGGGTGAGAAAGGAAGACATCCCTAAAACTGCTTTCAATACCCGGAACGGACACTACGAATTCTTAGTAATGCCGTTCGGGTTGACGAATGCTCCAGCAGTTTTTATGAACCTAATGAACAGAGTTTTCCAGCCATACCTAGACAAATTTGTAGTGGTCTTCATTGATGATATTTTGATCTACTCCAAGACCCCCGAAGAACATGAAGAACATTTGAGGTTAGCATTAGAGACTTTGAGGAAGGAAAAACTTTATGGAAAATTATCTAAATGTTCTTTCTTCCTAGACAAAGTAGAATTCTTGGGACATGTTGTGACTGGAGATGGAATAGCAGTAGATCCTAAGAAGATAGCTGCAGTAGAGTCATGGCCCACTCCAGACTCTGTAGCAGAGATTAGAAGCTTCCTGGGACTAGCTGGCTACTATCGGAAGTTCGTGAAGGATTTTGCAAGAATTGCGGAGCCCATGACAAAATTAACAAGGAAGGATGAAGAGTTCACCTGGACTGATGAATGTCAGCATGCCTTTGAGGAATTGAAGAAAAGACTGACTTCTGCCCCTATTCTGACCTTACCTTCCGGAACCGGAGGTTTCGCTATTTATAGTGATGCTTCTGGAAAAGGTCTAGGTTGTGTACTGGAGCAGAACAAGAAGGTAATAGCATATGCCTCTAGACAGCTTCGACCACATGAAAAGAATTATCCAACTCATGATTTAGAATTGGCAGCTGTCATTTTTGCTCTTAAACTATGGAAGCATTATCTTTATGGAGAAAGGGTGGAAATATTTACAGACCATAAAAGTTTAAAATATATCTTCACCCAGAAAGAGCTAAACATGAGGCAAAGAAGGTGGCTGGAACTAATGAAAGACTTTGATATCACTCTTCAATATCATCCTGGAAAGGCAAATGTAGTTGCTGATGCTCTAAGCCGGTATCCTATGGCGATGTACTTGACTATGGACAGACACCTGCTGGAGGACTTGGAAAGTTTAGGTATTGAAGTAATTATCCCAGGAAAAGAAGGCCAAATGATGAACTTGCAGATTCAGTCTACTTTAATGGACAAGATCAAGGAGACTCAGTTTCAGGACGAAGGCCTGCGAAGCCTTCGAGGTCAAGTGCAAGCTGGACTAGTAGAGGAATTCAGAATTCATGAAGATGGATCACTGAGGCATGACGATAGATTATGTGTACCTCAAGGAGACATAAGAGAAGAAATTATGCAAGAGGCGCACAGATCGCAGTACTCTATACATCCAGGAGCCAACAAGATGTACAAGGACCTGAGGACGCATGTTTGGTGGCATGGCATGAAAAGAGAAGTAGCCAGGTTCGTATCTCGTTGTTTAGTGTGCCAGATGAAAAGAGAAGTAGCCAGGTTCGTATCTCGTTGTTTAGTGTGCCAGCAAGTCAAGGCAGAGAGACAAAGACCTGGAGGACTGCTTCAACCACTACCCATTCCGGAGTGGAAGTGGGAACATATCACAATGGATTTTGTTTCCGGACTTCCAAGGACACCTAGCGGAAAGGATGCAATATGGGTGATAGTAGATAGACTGACCAAGCCTGCACATTTTCTACCTTTCAAAGTAGGGTTATCTACGGAGAAGCTGGCAGATTTATATATCAGACACATTGTCAGGCTGCATGGAGTCCCAGTAAGTATTGTCTCCGACCGAGATTCAAGGTTCACCTCTCACTTCTGGAAGAGCTTACAAGCCAGCTTGGGGACGCAACTCAAATTCAGCACAGCTTATCATCCCCAAACCGATGGACAATCGGAACGTACAATCCAGACACTTGAAGATATGCTCCGTACATGTGTTCTGGATTTTGGAGGATCCTGGGAAGACTACCTACATCTTGTGGAGTTCTCTTATAATAACAGTTACCAAGCAAGTATTGAGATGACTCCATTTGAAGCTCTGTATGGACGAAGATGTCGTACCCCGCTATCATGGGACGACGTTGGAGAAAGAGCCCTGCTGGGACCAGAGATGGTGATCGATTCAGCTGAGAAGGTAAAGCAAATAAGGGACAGACTTCGAGTGGCTCAAGACAGGCAACGACATTGGGCAAATAGCCACCGAAGGCCCTTGGAGTTTGAGGTAATTAAATTTATGAAATTCAAGTCAATTTAAACATTTTGATTATGGAACTAAGACTTGATTATAACTTTGTTAAAGGTTGGAGAACTGGTGTTCTTGAAGATTTCCCCGACACGTGGCACCATTAGGTTCGGAAGGAGTGGAAAACTCAGCCCAAGATTTATTGGACCTTTTGGCATACGGGAGAAAATCGGAGAAGTGGCATACCGACTGGCATTGCCACCCTCTCTGGATGGAGTACATAACGTCTTCCACGTGTCGCAGCTGAGGAAGTACGTGTCAGATCCCAGCCACATTTTGGATCACTCAGAGCTCGAAGTAGGCCCAAGTCTGACTTACCAAGAGCAACCCGTGGAGATTCTGGATCGCTCGGAGAAAGTCCTACGGAACCAGGTTATCTCCCTGGTTCGCGTAGCTTGGAAGCACCATTCTCCCGGCGAATCCACCTGGGAGCGAGAAGACGAGATTAGAGAGCGTTACCCCTATCTTTTTGAACCCTGAGGTATATTTTATTTCTCGGCCTTTCTTTTCGTGCCTTGTTATTCTTAAATTTCGAGGACAAAATTTTTGTAAGTTGGGTAGGTTGTAAACCCCCCTGAATTTTCAAATTATTAAATCTTGGATTTTTCCCAATTTTCTGGAATTTTCTGGGAATTTTCTGTAATTAAAATCAAGGTTTTTAATTAATAAATAATTTTTAATTGGCAATAAATAATACTAAAATATCATGAAAATAACATTTTTGGGTGTAAAATGAAAAATTGGACTTAGGGTAATTTTTCTGGATTTTTCTGGGCCTCAGACCTATTTTTAAATGCCTGAAAACTAATTAATTAATTAATTAATTAATTATCTATTTACTTAATTATTTATTTATTATTTATTTTATTTTATTTTTCATTTTATTTTCTTTTCTTTGGGCCGGCCCGGCCCAATGGACCGACCCGTTAGCTTCCTGGCCCAGCCCAACCCGCTACCGGGTCGGGTCGGGTCAGACAGACCCGACCCGCGTGCCGCCCGACCCGGGCGACCGGTTCCCCCTCTCTCCCTCGCCTCCGCGTCGCGCGCCGCGTCCGCCGCGCCCTCCCCCGCACCGGCCGGCCACCTCCCCCCCACGGCCCGCCTTCCGCGGCCACGAGCCGCCCCGGCACCGCCTATAAAACCCTCACCCTTTCTCCTCCTCCGCCTCACCACCTAGCCCTAGCCCCCTCCGTCGCTGCTCGCCTCCGCTCGCCCTCGCCGCCGTGAGCCGCCCAGCGCCTTCCTCCCCCTCGGCGCCGCCCGCCGTCTCCTCCCGCAGAACCGCAGCAGCAGCACGAGCAGCCCCCACCGCCGCTGCCGGCCGCCCCGAGCCACCGCCGCCCCCGTGAACGACGCGCCGCCCCTCGGCGAACAGTCCCCCGCCCTCGCCGGCCGCCCAGCAGCCGCCCTCCGCCGTCCACGGCCGTTCTCCGACGAAAACCCTAACCCTAGCCCTAATTTTGGATTCCGTGTCGGACACGACACGGACACGACTCGACCCTGATTTTTGGGTCCCCTTCAGGTACGTGTAACTTTCGCCTCGTAGCTCCGTTTCCATTTTCGCAAATTGCGTTGTGAAGCCTGTATGACCCTCTCGGTATCCGGACAAACTGTTTGGGACATCGCGCCCTGTGGTGATCGCACACCGCGATCCAAAAACAGGAAAAACCAGACCCTGTTTCACCCCGGAACTGAGTCCGCCCCGCCAAACGGGACGACTTGGTCGCGTGCGGTCTTCACAGATACGTACGCATCGTCGATACGGACGTGTGAGTTTTCGTGGAAGCTGATTCGGGTGTGCGTGCACACCGGAATCAACGCGTATTCGCGGACATCGCCCCGTATCTGCCTTTTCTGTAATTCACCCTAACTTCGTGCACACTCGTCAGATCGAGACGAAACTTGCGCCATCGGACTCGTAGCGATACGCTGGTCCTGTGGGTCAAGTTTGGTTCGATTCTGAGAACGTTGACGAAATCGCGTGTCGTGGGCCCCACAGGCCCCGCTCGACGGGCGATTTTGTGTTCGGCTCATCGGAATCCAAATCTGGAAGTTCCGTTGGGTTCGTATCAGCGTTCCTGACCTGTTGACACTAAGTTTGGTGAATTTGGAGACCTTTGACCCGGACGCGTTTTTCGGTGCAAAGCGGGCCCACCGGCGGACCCCGTTTTGACCCGAAACTGCCGTTTTTGCCCTTGTCTTCAAATTGGACCCAAGGACAGGCGTTTCTAGCTATTTGACATCTTCTGAGAGTGATGGTAATGTCTATTTCAGCTTTTGGACTCATCTCTGGATTTTTCCCCAAGAACCTAATTAATCAGATCCAAATAACAGGCAAGTACCTGCACCTCAAGTTAATCTTTATATATTGTGATAATTAATTCCCTGTCTTACACGTACCCTTGATGATTACACATCGTGTTAGAAATGTTGAATTTTATGTCTTGAATATTGGTAGTTCCTGTCTTGTTTTTCATGTCGGGTGGGAGAATACTAGGAGGCATGTAGATTACCCTTTCCCCTGTCGTGACTGCTAGCTTTTGGTACGCGACTGTACCATCAGCCTGATACTCGATTATTCCTGACTGCTAGCCGCCTATGGCGTGCTTGATTAGCCTTATAAACCCCTACATGCCAACTATGTATTCTAAAAACAAACACAAGTACACACATATAGTTTCTGGTTATTTCTTGCTGGCTATTGTAGTTTCATTTCCTGTTTCATTTATTTCTGTTTCTCATATTCCTGTTTGCAGTTAACTCTGAGATAATAATGTTCTATTAATACTGTTTCTCAACATGATAGCCAATATTTAATTGTCATAAAATATTTAGTTTAACCTTGTTGTGCACTGTGTACTTTGCTCCTTTCCTGACTGGATCTGTTGATTTAGGCGATGATGAGGATCTTGCCCCTACTTATTATGGTCCCTATGAGGGGACTGATGATACCTATGAGGAACCAGAACCCACCCAGAAGACCCTTGCTGCTGAGTAGCTAGTAGTAGCTATCTTTCATTTCTATTTCTCATCTTATTTATCGGGTTTGTCCCCGATTTCAATATTGAAATCCTGTATTAAAACATTTGAATCTGTTGTCACATTTATTTTTAGTTGCAATCTTAAGTTTCATTTCTCCTTATTATCTTGCCTATGTTGTTGTGAATGAGCTAGTTAGTAATTATGGATTGACCTAGACAGCGTACTACCGCCGACTCTGCGGCGTAGGCTGGACGTACCCACGCACTCGTGCCCGAACTTCCGGGTGCGGGTCGTGACACTCCCGTCTTGAATAACTTACTTGTCCTTGTTCAAGCTTTGGCCTTGTGCAAGCGCAGCTTAGGCTTGCACGACATCATGCCCACCCAAGGACGAATGGGTCCCGCAAGAACCCAAGCGAGGATAAACGGTCCCCTACGGGATCGGGACGTGACAAGCTGGTGATGGGTGCAACGCATGTGTGGGCTTTCGGGCCGAGTTTGTAGCCCTTCGGGCGAGGAGTCTGTAACACAATTATCTCTTTCAAAAATAAATAAATAAATAAATAAAAATAAATAAATAAATATATATATATATATATATATATATATATATATATATATATATATATATATATATATATAGGGAAGGGATCAAATACAACCTCTTTTTTGTCCACCCCAAACATCCTCCCTATTCACACCATTGGATGTGCTTTAAGTCATCTAAATTAACCGTTTATTATCAACGGTTAAGATTAGATGACTTAAAGTCCATCCAAAGGTATTAACATGGAAGATATTTGGGGTGGACAAAAAAGAAGATGGATCATGATCCTAACACACACACACACACACACACATATATATATATATATATATATATATATATATATATATATATATAACCTAAAATCATCCCATAAGCTTCCAAAAGGCTATTTTTGTCACTTTGTCATACGGATCCAATCTTTACCCAAACCCAATACCAATAATTGAAAATTTATAAGGACACTACACTTATTACTTGGGACTAGCCCAATATAATTTTTTCCAAAATTACAAGTTTGCCACTCTTAAAGTTACTTGGGACTAGTCCAAATTTTTATCATTGATAATTACAAGTTTGCCACCAAAATTCACTCGGGATTGTTATAATCATGACTGTCAAAATTTTGACAGTCCTACCACTTAGAAGGACTGTCAAAATTCCTACAAATTGTTAGGACTGTCATAATTTTGACAGTCCCACAAGCTATGTGGACTGTCAAAATTTTGACAGTCCTAATTTTAACCCACTGAAAATTTTATATAAAACTAGGACTGTCAGGATTTTGACAGTCCCACAAACAATGAGGACTGTCAAAATTTTGACAGTCATTTTAATTGTCAGGATATTTTTTTTTGTTTTTTTTTCTATTTAGTTAGTTTTGGATTTTATTATTTTATTATTTAGTTTAACATCCAAAATAAAATATGTTATCATTGAACAAAAAAAAAAAAAAATCTACCGTACGAATATTACGTCTGCCGTCGATCAGATTTCGAACGGCCATAACTATTTGTTTTCAAATCGTTTTTCGTCACACAATAGGTCGATTTGTATGTTTTCGACGAGCGTAACACAATTCGTGTAGAGAGAATTTTCATCCGAAGTAAGACGTACATATTACAGGCAAAAATATAAAACTTTAAAGTATCATAACTTTTGACTGGGAGATCGAAACAAGGTCCAGTTTGTGCCCAAATGACCGTATGGAGAAGTACTTCGGGATAAACCGTTTCACCGTTTGACGGACTTCCCAAATTTTTAGAATCGCAAAAAAAATGATGTTTCGACCTCAAAATTTTACTTTTGGTAAATTTTTTTTTACAAAATATTTAATGTACCAATAATAAATTTACTATTTTAAATAACAGAATACTTTAACAAATTTTAAGGATAGAAATTTAGGATATTTTAAAATTTTGATACGTATCGACAACTGAGTTAATTTATTTTAATTTTTTGTTAATTTTAAAATTTCGATACAGTAAATTTACTGTTAATTTATTTTAAATTTATTTTGTTAAAATATATTTTCTTAAATAAAACATAAAATTAACAAAATAAATTGCCCCCCCCAACAATTAACAAAATAAATTAACAAAATAAATTTTAGGATTGTCAAGATTTTGACAGTCCTACCAATTGGAAGTTGACAGTCCTAAAAATTCAACATAATTTTTAGGACTGTCACAAATTTGACAGTCCTTCCAATTGGTATGACTCTCAAAAGTTTGACAGTTCTAAAAATATATGTTAAATTTTTAGGACTGTGAAAATTTTGACAGTCCTTCCAATTGGTAGGACTGTGAAAATTTTGACAGTCCTTCCAATTGGTAGGACTGTCAAAATTTTGACAGTCCTAAAAATCAACATATACGTCAAATTTTGACAGTTCTTCTTTTTCGTTTTCTTTTTCTTTTTTGCTTTCCTGTGTGCTGTTATTTTTCTTTGTCATTGTGTTATTATTCATGTCTTCCGGCGGCGGAGTGGAGGATCTGGTGGTAGCGACAGAGGAAGGAGGGGAGGGAGGAGCGGCGGACGGGTGCCGAGGTAGTCGAGCACCGAAAGAGGGTACGAGGCGGAGGGAGGCGGGGGAGGAGGCAGAGGCGGCGACGGCGACGGGAGGCAGCGGTGGAGGACGGGGGAGGAGGCGGAGGAGGAGGGCTCCGACAAGAAAGGGAGGAGGGAGGAGAACTTCGGTGGAGATCAGGGGGGGTTTGGACTAGTATGAGTAAAAAATGGACTAGTGTGAGTAAACTTTGTTCATTAATGAGCTAGTCTCAGTCCTGAACTAGTCCTGAGTAAACTTTACCCTTATAAATTCCCCAATAATTCCATCTCTCCCAAAATCACTCCCCCCGTATCAAAACCCAATTCAACTTCCCATGGCGTAAGTAAAACCTTTCTCCCCAATTCCATATACACCCCCACAATGTCTTCTCCTTTCCTCCTCCTCCTCCTCCTCCTCCTGACTTCCCTCACTTCCCCCACTTCCGCCTGGAAAAAGGACGAGTTCCGCACCTGCAACCAGACCCCCTTCTGCAAGCGCGCCCGCACCCGCTCCTCCCACTCCCTCCCCCCCTTCTCCGCTTCCCAAATCTCCCTCTCTGACGGAAAGATCACGGCCGTCCTCCACCGCTCCGAACCCGAACCCGAAACCCGCCTCCTCCTCGAACTCTCCGTCTACCAGAACGGCGTCCTCCGTCTAAAAATCGACGAGGACTACTCCGAATCCGTCTCCAAACGCCGTTTCCAGGTCCCCGACGTCCTCCTCCCCGACCTCGATGACCGCCGCCTCTTCCTCTCCCGCCTCGCCTCCCCCGCCCCCGGGTCCACCGTCGCCTTCCTATCCGACGGCTACGAAGCCGTCCTCCACCACGATCCGTTCCAAATCGTCATCCGCCGATCCGGCGGTGGCGATCCCGTAATTTCTCTGAACTCCCACGGACTGTTCGACTTCGAGCAGCTGAGGACGAAAAAGGAGGACGGGGAGGACTGGGAGGAGAGGTTCCGGAGCCACACCGACACCCGCCCCCACGGCCCCCAGTCTATATCGCTCGACGTCTCGTTCCACGGCGCCGAGTTCGTTTACGGGATCCCCGAGCACGCCTCCGCCTCGCTCGCGCTCGGCCGCACCCGCGGCGGCCGCGGCGTCGAGGAGTCCGAGCCCTACCGGCTGTTCAACCTCGACGTGTTTGAGTACCTGCACGATTCGCCGTTCGGAATTTACGGGTCGATCCCCTTCATGCTCTCACACTCCGCAGAGGCGTCCTCCGGTTTCTTCTGGCTCAATGCCGCCGAGATGCAGATCGACGTCCTCGGCGATGGTTGGGACGGCGCTGGGGCGGACGCAGCGAAGAGGATTGATACCCTTTGGATGAGCGAGGCCGGAATAGTGGACGCGTTCTTCATGGTCGGCCCCGGGCCGAAGGATGTGTTGAGGCAGTACGCGAGCCTGACCGGGACCCAGGCGATGCCGCAGGAGTTTGCGGTCGCGTACCACCAGTGCCGGTGGAACTACCGGGACGAGGAGGACGTGGCTGGGGTGGATGCTGGGTTCGACGAGCATGATATTCCCTATGATGTATTGTGGCTTGATATCGAGCATACTGAGGGGAAGAAGTATTTCACGTGGGACAAGATGCTGTTCCCCAATCCGAAAGAGATGCAGACGAAGCTGGCGGACAAGGGGAGGCACATGGTGACGATCGTGGACCCGCACATGAAGAGAGACGATTCGAATGGTCTGCACAGGGAGGCCACGGAGAAGGGGTACTACGTGAAGGATGCGGGAGGGAGGGATTACGATGGGTGGTGCTGGCCGGGGTCGTCGTCGTATCCTGACATGTTGAATCCGGAGATAAGGGAGTGGTGGGCCGAGAAGTTTTCGTTTGAGAATTATGTGGGGTCGACGCCTTCGTTGTATATATGGAATGATATGAACGAGCCTTCGGTGTTTAATGGGCCTGAGGTATGGCATTTTTCTGTCCTAGCTTTGGTTTTGTTCCTAGTCTTACGTTCCTAGTCTTATTTTTAAAATTAATTCATGCCATTTTATTCTTTTACGCTAAGGGCTAGTTTGGATTGTAGTTAGGTTTCATTACGTTTGCTTCTAAGGGCTAGTTTGGATTGTAGTTAGGTTTCATTACGTTTGCTTAAACACCCATTTCCCGGATCCTCGTTGGCCTAGTGTTTTGTAAATGCCCATTTGAGCCTCAAATGAATGGCACATTCGAGAAAACACCCATCCGGAATGGAAACTGTTTGGCTCACCCATTTTGTTTGGCACCAAATAGAGTTTAGATGAAACATAAGTGCAATTCAGACTGTTTCTAATGACTAACATAGTAGGTGGCTAATGCTAAGAACTGTTGATGAGAAATAGTCAGCAAGTGGAGAGTGTGTGTTTGATTTTCCTTTCTAGGACAGAAGTTAGAACATAATGCTGCGATTGAAGTAGCTATTTCACCCTATGTCCTTGTAGAAACTTTCGATTTCTTTTTGGTTGATGGGTTTACAAATTACAAGTGAATGCTAACACTTGATCTAGCACTTATTCTCAGTATCCTTAATGGCTGTTTATTTTTTACTGTTTTTGGTTAACGGGCAGTTTAGTCTTTACATTGTTTTGGTCTTAATTTAAATTTAACTATACTAAGTCAAGTTATGGTGTAGGATAAGTACCCCTTACAATTGAGGAAGTCGGTGAAGCAATGGATGGCGTCGTCGTATGTCGTCGATGGTGATAACTAATTTTAATGAAACTTAGTCTTTGGGTTTGATCAAATCCACAATGGTCTTGAAGCCATGAGGATGTTCGAATTGCGAACAACTGGAATCTACCAAGAAATAAGGAGAATAATCTCCGGAAATTTGTGATAATGTTATTGAACAAAAGTCAAGTACATTGCGAGCCTTTATGTAGGCCTATGTCTTTAAGAGCAAGAAAGAGAACTTTGGAAAACCCAATTCCTAATCATAATTTTGGGAAGGAAATATCATGGTAGGACTTAGTCAAAGATATGATATGACCTAAATTGAACTAGGTTTAGTCAAACGATCCTAGGAAATCTAATTAAAACTTGGCAAAAATAACCCACATCTTGGTTATTCTGGACCAACTCGATAAGGGGGGTCAACTGTGCCAGAGCTTCAATTCAGAGGGGACAATTTATATGAAAGTAGGATGAAAATAAAACCATAAGCAAAATTAATGATTTTTTTTTCTGAATGCGGGTGGTGGTGGTTGGGGTACCCCCCTCTTGCCCTTCTGACCTACTCAGTGAGATTATCAATCATAATTGTCTCAATCAAAATTTGTTCTTTTATCTCTTCAATCTTTCAATTTTATATTAAGCGCTTTTCATACATGCTCGGTCCATTGTTGCTTATCAACCCGGTGGATGATACGAAGGTAGAAGCACCCAATGTAGACCCAGCTACAATTGTAGATGCCTAATTCATTTCTCTTGGACGTCTTCTATGAATGCTGCAATAGTGGGGTCAAACATAATATTAATCAGATTACTCGTTTGATTAATTAGGACAATTTACGTTAACTACCTCTATGTTTTATACTTATACACTAACCACCCTTATTTTAAAACTAATTACACGGACCACCCCTATGTTTTATATTTTCTATAAAAAGTTATAACACTAAGCACCCTTATTTCAAAAATAAAACATAAAGCAGAGGGGTGGTCCGTGTAATTATTTTCAAAATAAGGGTGGTCCCTGTAATACCCATGAAACATAGGGGTAGTTAATGTATTTATTTCTTAATTGCACTTATGTGGCCTCTTGAAATTTTTGGTTAATCAGAATAAATGCTTGATACTTGGCCGATTAATCGTCAATTTATCCTTTTTCCAGAATACTGCTACCCTTATCCTACTTGCATCACAACACCAATTGTGACACTCCTATATTGTTAGTCAGCACTATGATAACTATATCGATACTTAGATCAAAGGTTCCTATACGGATATCATATTTTACACACTGGTATATCTTCTAGCACATCTTTGTATTCCATTCTGTAATCTTAGCTTGCATTCTGGTAGCAGGGGCATTATATTGTTTACTTCTCTAGGTTTCCTCTTCTAGTTTCTTAGGCTCTCGTGTACAACTTCTACTATGGACTTCTAACTATCATTAAAATGAAAAATGCATATCATCTCGACTTTACATTTTAGTAACCTCTGCCAGTTAGGTTTGTGGAAATTGTTATTATTGTTGTCTGATGAAGTAAAAGTCTAGGTAGCGAACCCGGTGAAGAGGGTACATGAGATTAAAATACAAAGCATTTAGATCAAGATGTTGATGATCATGGTTTGGTAAGCTTCCCCTATGCTGACTCGTTCCACTGCCAACTCATTCAAATAATTCAGTGTAGAACTTTATAAAATCTGGCCCACACACCTATAAGGAATGTTTTTTGAGTATTTTGACCTGAAACCGAATCCAAAACATGAAATGGTATAGGGTTCGAGTTTGGATGTTACACGAATGATGAACCCGCCATGAACCTCACCCATTGACAACAGTATAAATAGAGGACAACTTTTTCAAGAACCTCGTCTAAGATCCCTTTATGTGTCACATTGAAAAGTAAATGGCTTTGTTAAGCCCCTTTCATACGTTTGGGTACTTAGTTATTTACTTCAATTGCTACTAACTAATTGACTTAATCCTTACCAATTTTTATATATTTAGAGATAATGGTGAAGCTATTTTACACTTTTGGGTCTAGTTTAACTCTGTTAGCCACTTTTTGGAAATTTTACGAGTTTCCCGATTTTTAGACGGTCTAAAATTTTGCTTCTCTCACATAATGAGGAACTTCAGATCCTAAACAGCAAAGCCTTTATCCCAAATTTTGGGGTTGGCTAGGGCTCAATAATTGTCATTATTTATATGAGCAGCATGAGGTATTCCCCCTCTTACCCTTTTACCAAGTAGACATATCCTATCATGCCCAGACATATTTAAAATTGTTTTGTAGATGTATATCCATGTTGCACAAATAGCATTTCCCTACACATTATACTATTCATCACCTTAATTCTCCATTCAAACTGCTCTATTGCAGTTTTGGCTTACTTCCTTCATGTGCCTCTTTAGGAATCTCAACTGCAATGTTTTTTTCTCTTATGATTCAAGTGTTTACTTCTCTTTGCTGATTATGCTTACACGCCCTAGAATTATATGCTAATTCTTGTTGCAACTAAATAATTTTATTATTTTTACTAGGTAACCATGCCTAGAGATGCTATACATTATGGAGGAGTGGAGCACCGAGAGTTACATAATGCTTATGGGTACTACTTCCATATGGCTACAGCCAATGGGTTACTAAAACGAGGTGATGGGAAGGACAGACCATTTGTTTTGTCAAGAGCTTTTTTTGCTGGAAGCCAACGGTATGGAGCAGTTTGGACAGGAGATAATTCTGCAGACTGGGATCATCTCAAATCTTCAGTTCCAATGGTTTTAACACTTGGTCTTACTGGCATGTCCTTCTCTGGTAAGAAGTATTCAATTTTTTTAAAATATGCAGCTGTCTTATTTCTGTATGTGCTTGGTCTAATATGGTAATGTTCACAGGTGCTGATATTGGCGGGTTCTTTGGCAACCCAGAGACAGATTTGCTGGTCCGTTGGTACCAGCTAGGTGCCTATTACCCTTTCTTTAGAGCTCATGCCCATCATGATACTAAGAGACGAGAGCCTTGGCTATTTGGGTAATTGTTGCTTCTACATCATCTTTTGTGCTCAACTGTTAAATCTCATAAACTATCTCAAACAAAAGTAATTCATATCCAGGCATGGGGTTCAAATTTTTTTTTTCTATAATGAGGATGAGCCTAACAGATATCTTTCATGTCTTACAAGTCAAAATAGTTACTCGCTGTAGTCTAGGAGGCCAGTACAGTCGAACTCTTGATTTTTCTTATTGAACCACTTCTTGAGATTATTCTTATTATCTTGTCTTTCTACGCTAATACTAATTTAATTCAAATTTCTTGCATTTGCTTTCTCATATTAGAAGCACGTGCTTTTGGCATCATGTATTCAAATAGCTTTACTTTAAAGTGGCTTGTATATCCATTCCAGTACATTTCTATGCACTTTCAAAAGCAATACTAGGATACTCAGTTTGTTATGCGATCGGTCTAGGTTTGGCTACTGTTAATTGGATCAAGTAGCACCATTACATGGCAGCGGGGAGGACAGGTGGAAGCAAACTGCTATGGCAGGTGCTGCTGCTGACAGACCCTCCCATTCCATTATTCTTTCCTCACTGCCTTGTTTCCTGGTCTTTGGATGACGGGAACAAGTCAAAATGGTTTTAGGTGTGACAGATCCAAGCCTGTCGATTACTGGTTGGCATCTCCACAACTTTGGATCTAGGCTAGTTAGTTGACTTGGTTTTAGAACTTGCTGCTGGTCAAGGGTGGAAGAATGTTGGAAGGTAGAGCAGGACAGTGATGAAAAGAGTTTCATTGTTGATTTATTTTTTCTTTTTGCACTTTTATAATATAAAAAACTATATACTTTTTTTTTCTTCTTCTTCCAATTCAAGGGAAAGTAGAAGTTTTTACTTATTTATTATTTCAGAAAACGGAGAAAAAAGAGCTATAGTGCCCATTTTTTTGAAGTTTAATTTCATGGAAAGGATAAAATAAACATTTTTTCTCAACATGATTCTACTAAACATGTCACTAGCATGAGACTCTACTTCATTTCTGATTATCATAATTGCAAAAAGCAATTTGATTGTACTACAGAAATAATGAGTGATAAAAGCAGTAGCATAAAGTTAGTATGAACTAAGAAAAACAGTTTATTGCAAAATGAAAATATAGTAACCGAACTCGAGTGACCCTTGTGGTTATCGGGGAGGGGTATAAGACCCTGGCTGGGTGGCAGAAGATCGGTGGATCGAACCACGGGGGCGTATTATTCCTTCCATTTATTTGGTGGGAGTCGGGGACATTGGGCCCAAATTGCATGCAACGCATCGTACACAAAGTCCTAAACGTTACGCCGGGCATCTCAAAAGAAATATATATATAGTAAGGATTAACTACTATTGCAAGTTATTTATCCATATAATAATCTTTGTAAATTTGTTGCATTCATTTATGGATTTTTTGTATGAAAAATGTGGACTTAATTTGTGAATAAATTTTGGTTCCTCTAAATTAAGAATATAGATATTAAAGAAAGTTTTAGAGAGAATGAAATATATTAAGCCATAAAAAACATTTTAAAGAGTTATTATCTCCTTTTCCTTCAGCAGATTCTATAGTTACAAAGTTTTTTTTTTTTAAACAAAAAGGTTTTTAGAACTAAAATAATTGTAAACATTAAAATTTTAACTGAAAATTAGAAGAAGAAAGCTCCAGCTTTCATCAAAAACTAAAGAAATGAAATTGTTTTTTAGTTTTTATATAACAATTTTTTTTTAACTAATTATGGAAAAGCCTCTTTCTTCCTTCACTCCTTACCTTCCTCCAGGACTTTCACCACCCTGTCATCTTTATTAGATGAGATCCTCTTGGGTTGAAAATTTGGAGACAATGGCAGGCTTGGCAGCGAGTATTCTCTGTATTGTAGCACATAAACACAGACCAATCTTTGGTCATTTTGGAGTACGGCTTTGATACTTGTTTCACTTCAATATTGCTTGGTGTAAAGGTACATTAAGTCGAGAGCCATGAGGGGGTGAATAAAGTCAATTTGGAATTATTCTGAGAGTTGACCTTGTTATTTTTTTTTTCCCTCTGTAATTCTTTTTTCTTTTTCAAAGCTTCTTTTGCAATTAATGTCCTTTTTTCCTTCTCCCTGATCCTTCTCCGCTAACAGCACATGGTGAAATCAGTTTCTCTTTTCGGAGCTTGTACCATATTTTATCTTATTATCACAATCTACTAGGCATCTCTGATCGTTACTCTGATGCTAAACCTGTTAAACACCGGAGACTCTCTATATTAAACAGAGTACTGAATCTGTGTTTCATCTCTAAATGCTAAACCTGATTTATCCTTTGACACCTGCCTTCTACAAACCTTTCTAACCTCAGGCAACCATAGACGTCATATCGTTTTCTGTGTTTCATCTGTAACCGCTAGCTGAAAGGAATATTAAACAATTGTTGTCCTGCTGTAGGCAACCATTTCAGCAGATAGGTTTTTTTTTGGGCATTTTGTTTCTCACAGCACAATCATTTCAACCATTAAACAGACTTCTGTATGACTAGCTGGGATGACAATATTTTCTGTTCTTTCTATTTGGTTGTGTAAGCTGTAACATCGAGGAGAGAGTTTTTTTACGCTTATGATATGGATTTGCTTTCTGGATCCACCTTCTATTTGCAAGAACTTGGATGGACTTTAATTAATGAATGCGAGATATTTTGCCCCTAGCTTGCATCCCTTCTCATAGACAAATCTGTTTGGTAGCTATGTTGAATGGCATAGTCCAAGAACATGTTTGCATATTCAACATAAACAGTTTAATTTAGCTTGAAGTCTATTTGATATAGGCGCTAAATCTTTACTCCCAACTCATCAGCTATCAAAAGTTGTATATTTCTAAATTATGTTGTTGTTTGTGGCACAATTGTCCCCTGACAACTGCATAGAGCAGGGTTACGAGATTTTGCCCCCACCGAGTTCCACGAAGCGCTTCTCATGTCTCCTAATGTGTGGGTTGGTGGTGGTGGTGGGGAGTTTCAGGGCCAGTGACTACAGGTCACTAGAATAATATTACGGACCTTGACTTAAGTGAGAATCGACAAGTACACAACTCGAGAAAAAAAAGGGAACTTATTGCAAATGAAAAGGGTTATTATTGCCATGTGCCTATTTGACTCCTCTTGGGAATATAACCTGTTATTATGAGCTGTAAAAGAATATTGCTGATAATAATCTTCTCCATTTGCTTTTGTTAATGGGGATACATTCAAATCACATCACGTAGGAAGCATAACCTTGTGTACCTAAACTAACATATTTACTCGTATCGTGGTCCAAAACATACATCAAATTTGGTAACCATGTGTTAATCTATAGCCTATTAGCAGAAAGTTTTGTATTTTTTTTCAGTTCAATGTTATATTCGTTTAACTAACATATTTACCCATATCGTGGTCCAAAACATACTACAAATTTGGTAATCACAGATTGAAATCCATAGCCTATTAGCAGAAAGTGCAGTCAAGTTTCGTATTTTCTCAGTTCAAAATTTTGCATGATATTTCTTGGTGCCTTGCTGCTGTTTTAAGTTATGGTGCCTGTAGGTTTGATGCTCAGTTTGTTCGAGGGGGTTACTTTTAGGCAGAAATCTTACTGAAGCTCATCTGACCTTAGTGATAGTTGATAATACCATAATCTGGCTTCCTATGGCTAGGAAAGATGAGTAATTCTGCCTTTAGTGCAAACTGCAAAATCATCATCAGCAGCAGCATCAAGAACACCACCCACAACATCGGTGACAACAAGATGAAAAGATCCTTAGGGTCAGTATCATGAATAATGTTCCTTTTTTCTTGATAAGTATCCTACAAAGTTCTATGCTTATCAGCTGCCCAAGTTAAGTGCCCTTGTTAAAGGTTTGGAACCATCAGTTGAATGACGAAATAGAGCACAACAAAAGCAGAGTTGCTAGTTGCTCCGAGTCCCTAACGTAATGTTAAATTTTATGTCAGTACATCTTATAATTCTGTTATATCTCCTATTGCTATGACCTATCAGAAAATGTTTTGTGACAGTTAAAATTGGTTGCATATGATTGTTCTTTTTCTCTTTTAGATACATTTTCTTCGACTTCTATTTATTGGACTCAATGATACAGAGAACGAAACACTGCTTTGATGAGAGAGGCAATACATGTTCGTTACTCATTGTTACCATACTACTACACTCTATTAGAGAGGCTAGTGTAAGTGGCATCCCTATAATGCGTCCTTTGTGGCTGGAGTTCCCTGATGACAAAGAAACATTTAACAATGACGAGGCTTTTATGGTTGGAGAAAGTCTCCTTGTCCAGGGGATTTACGAACAGGTATCCTACATGTTTATTTTGTCGGTTGCTTGCGTGATTATTTTCTAATCACAAACAACTAATATCTATTGGGTTACTTCTAATATCGTGCAGGGGCAGAAATCTGTGTCAGTTTATTTGCCTGGTCAACAGTCGTGGTACAATTTGAAAAATGGACTTGCATATGCTGGAGGTACCTATCACAAACTTGAAGTTTTTGAAGACAGCATACCTAGTTTCCAGAAGGCAGGTACAATTGTTCCCAGAAAAGAGAGGTTCAGGAGAAGTTCTACCCAAATGGTGAAGGATCCTTACACGCTGGTAGGCCATTTGATTATTTATGGTTTCTTCGCATGCTATATTTTATTCTTCGCCTGCTATATATATATATATATATATATATATATATATATATATATATAAAAGAAAAGTTAGGTTTCACCGTAGAAATTTTTGTTCCAAAAATACCCTTATCTATGTTTACTAATTAAAATTGTTCATTAAATTTAATATGGATAGTTAGGTAATTACATATAGGAAAAGATTAATTGTTGTTTGCCCTTCCCAAGTAGTAAATTATAAAACTTTATGTAGAGTGGAAATAATGGATTGCTCTTTATTGATGAAAAGACTACATATATTTAGGAGAGGCTAACTCCTCTCTCTATTATTCTACCTGATGTGGGACTAAAATCCATTACTAATATAACACTTAACACCCTCACTCAAGCTGGAGCATATATGCCAATCATGCCCAGCTTGTTACATAAAAATTGCACCCGAGGACTCAAAAGAGACTTCGTGAAGATATCGACTATCTGATCACCGGTCCTCACGTAATGAAACTTTATCATCCCCTTTTTATACTCATCACGGACGAAGTGGACATCAATTTCAATGTGCTTCGTCCTTTCATAAAATACATGATTGGTAGCAATATGGATAGCAGATTGGTTATCATACAACATATCTGCTGCTTTAGATCCTGCTTCTTCTTCCAGTTCTTGTAGAAGATGCTGCAGATATAACACTTCAGCCATGCCATGAGCAATGGCTCGATATTCACTTCGGAACTTGATCGTGCGATCACACTTTGCTTCTTGCTCTTCCACGATACAAAGTTTTCGCCAATAAATACCGAGTAATCAGATGTAGATCGTCTATCTGTCAGGCTTGCACCCCAGTCAACATCGGTAAAGCACTCAACATTTGTATGTCCCTGATTTTTCATACGAATTGCTTTTCTAGGATTCTGGACTAGATAGCGCAGAATTCTGAGAACTGCCTGCCAATGTGGAACTCGTAGGGAAGACATAAATCTACTCGCGACAATAACTGCAAAAAAAATATCTGGACTAGTCATAACTGTCAAGTAGTTGAGTTTCCAATAACTCGACGATATTGATCCGAATTAGTCATCAGTACCCCCTCGTCGGGG